>DWME01004266.1:0-16616 GCA_018244795.1 Parelbella ahira ahira
GTCAATTGTAGGTAACACAATTGACACTCAGTGCTGACCCAATATCCCTAGAAGATGGGCAAACCCCAGCAAGTGATAGCGGGACACAAACCAAGGAGTCATTATTTACTTTGCTTCGCCCTCCGCACCTGAAGTGGCATATCGTACCCAACCACAGAAATATTAAAATTCTACTTGACTTACATTCATTTCCATAATTTACAACGTTTAAAAGGGACGAAACGGAAAGGTACTTTTATTATTATTACATTGTCACGGAAACTCTCTTACGGGGTAACTAGAAAGTACCTATTGCCAGGTATCTCTATTTTTCATATCCTCGGAATCCATATGCACTCAAGTGCAACTTAAATAATTTGTACCTCGAGTAGGCAGTCTGGTTATATTCTAGGTATATTTAGTATTAATAGGAGTCATGCGTGAGATAACATTGTTTCATAAGGGGTGAAACTACAAAAGCCTCTTAACCCACATTCTGAATACATACAATACTTGACATGTAAACAAATAACGCTACTTCAGATTTTCGTTATAGAGTACTTGAGATTTGTTGATCCAGGATATTGTTAAGCCAAGGCAGTTTGTATATATGTATATGTACATGCTATTTATGGCACACAAAGTAATGAGGACAAACAAAAACTTAAAATTATAGACAAATGTATAAAAGGCGCACTGTCGCTTACTAACGATCTTTATCAAGCGACTTATGGGCAGACAATATAAAGAAAGCCGAAAAACGACCAGAAATCAACAAATATGTTTTATTTCGTTGCCTTTTTACGAGATTTTTGTTTTATTTGCATCCCAAAAGGGTACACATCATTTAATGTGGACTAGCATGGCACGGCTATTCCAACAACTTGAAAAATGTATGTGCATTATGATAATTAGGAAGACAAAAGTAGGTACAAATTACCTCCAATGAGTTTGTGAAAGGTCCAATAGCCCTAACAAGAGGACTTCTAATGTTTCCAATGAAGGCAACTGGAGCGAGAGCTTGCATGGCAATTATTTTGTCGTTGTACTCAGGTCTTGTGGAGGTCATCACCCAAAAAGCAGTGGTTCCTTGAGAGAAACCAATGTATTGGATCTTTGCGACGCCCGTTTCCTCGATGATGTAGTCAATCATAGCAGGTAGATCGTAGTAGCCGATCTCGTGCCAGCTGAATTTCCAAAATTCGGACGAGGTGGGTTTCAAAAACACATGATTGCGAGAATAAGTGTTCCCTCTGGCGTTTCCCATCCACACGTCGTATCCCGCTTCTGCGAGGAGATACGCTGCCAAAAATAATTCAAAATAGAGTAATACAGCTTACGATGATAAAGTGTTCGAAGAGCAAGGCCTGTAACTAGCGATCATAATAAAACAAACATTTGACGTAATGTCAATCAAGGTCATAGAGATATTCTGTGTAGTGTTATTCCTAAGGGAAATGTTGTAACTTAACTGGTGGTTGCAAGCGCCATTGCTGATCGCGAGGTCCTGAGTTCGATTCACTAGTTGGGCACTATTGGATTTTTCTAAATTTGATTTTCTTGTAGAAATTTCTAGCAGTGACTCAGAGTGTGGCTTTGTTCTGACACAGGGCAATACTTTCGCTTCCTATCCAATGGTGGGACGTGAATGTAATTAATAAATTTGGGGATTACAGGCCTGATATTACGTTATGTTTAAATTGTTATTGACGTCACTTTGACGGGGAGATTAATGCAGCAATTCTTACCAAATCCTTTACCAGGCGTCATAAGCACCCATTCAGCAGATGAAGACAACAGGCCATGTTGGAGGAAGACCACTGGTCGGGAACCCTTTACGACATTTTCCCTGCCATACGGCACTCTATGCATCTCAAGGATGTATTTGTCTTCTGTATGCACGCGGTGAATTTCACAAGGATATCCATATTTTCTTATTAGGGAAAACTGAAAATAAAAGGACAGCGTGAGCAAGGGAATAACACTTAAGAAAAATCTCACGGCGCAAAATTTGAATTTTTGAAAACTGACTGATAAAACTACATACCTATAAAAGAAGGGCTTTAAAATAAATATCGTATAATATAAATGATCCTGAAATATAGTACATACTCTCAGTATTAAACTATCTACATATACATACGGTGTATATTACATAAATTCAACCATATTTATAAACATATTTAAATAAAAGTTTAATTTAGTACTATTGCTAATGCCGGAATCAGTACGAACAAAAACAGGCATTATTAAAATATTGTTGCCGTCCCCAATATTAATATATAGTTTTAAAACTTACTGTGTCCAAACCAGCATCTTCAATTATGTTAAAGTCTGTTTTAACACCGCGAAAACTTTTGTCCGTTGCGTGAACACATTCGTATAGAAGGAAAATTGTGAAAATAAATATGTATACAAGCCTCATTCCTTTAGTATTAGGAATGTTACAGGAGTCAACAACACGACAGTTACAGGTTGACTGAAGTTTTATAACACCAGATTCCAGTAGTCGATAGTTGGTTGATATCGTATCATATAAAATTTGTAGAACATTATTGTTAAATTCAATTTATAGATAAACATAACATAGTGTGTAATATCTGTTAGATTATTTACGTTTTGATTAGTTAGTTAATTTTTGATGATAATTTGTACACCCTTGCTTTAGCAGTACCTATGTAGAACAAATATATAATTTGCATGTGGCATAATCGATATTACACTAATTTTTATCGGTTAACAATTGTTACTAAAATATTTCTGATGCGGTCTGGAAGTTGTTGCTGTCTGTTTACTAGTATACTAGGGCCACCATCTCTGTTCTTAGTAGTAGCTACCCGCCTTGTAACTATATCTTTAAATATAAGTGTAACGAATTAATTTAATTTAGTCTTATTCCAATAGTCCTATTAATAATTATTATTAACCAATTAGATAGTAGCCATATTTGTAACTGTTAAGTTTACAAACTGACAATAACAGTTTTAATCATATCTAAAGTTTAACATTGGTTTTGGATGTGCGGCAACGGCTATTTGTAAATGGAACATATTATTCATTTTTAAATTACTTAATAAAAATATTTTATAAGTTTGATCATTGTGTCCACTAAAAAGTGGACCTACTCGTACCTATCACGCAATGAATCGAAGGATTGGCCAAGGATGTAATTGAATATCAACTACATATAAACGAGATTATTTACTGATATGTAGACAAATTGAAAAAGATAATAAATGTATGCATGTGGAGTCTACAATTAATTGAATTATTTATTTACAATTAATGTAATGTATAGATATGGCAGATATTAATTGTAATCTATGAAGAAGCCAGAGGATTAACTTCTTATTTATCTTCCTTATCAAGGTTGGTCAATAGTTTCGTTATAATACGTTTTCGTTTTTCAACATAATTGTCTCCTAGATCTATTGGTTTGAAGCCCGACTGCTGAGCAAGATGTCCTAGGTTCAATCCCCGTATCGAACAAAGTATTACCTACCTACTGATTTTTTAATTTGTTTAATTTTTTAAATTGTAATAGTTCGGAGTCTGGATTTGTTCCTCTTATATGACAATAATTATACATCTTTACCTCTATTAGACAGAACGAAAGTAGATACCTAAAAGATAATTGGTGAAAAGTGGGTGTATTACATTCCTCTTTCTATTCCTCTTTCTATTATTCTATTGTGTTATGTTACGTTTTTCAGTTACAAGTTATCGCCTCTTTTCTTTACAATAGATAATTCTTTATTTTATGTCTGATTAAAGATACGAAAAAGATATTGGGTGGAACCTATATTTCATATTATTTTCAGGCGGTATTTTCCAAATAATGTTAACTATTCATCATTGACCTTCGTACAAATACAATACAAGTTCGTCTGGATTTTATCACCTTATCAACATTAAAGGGGTCAGTTAAAGCATTTTAAAAATGTGTAGTACCTATCTACTATTTCGTAATGTCAATAACATTGAGGAAGTCATCAAGGTAAATTGTGTTATGACCAACGATTATAGGCGGATATAACAGTTAATACCTGTGTGTTTTAGTTATTGCTTTTGTCATTTACGGTTATCAAAGTAGGTAAATGCTAAATTAATAAATCTATATATAGTACATAACCGTTATATAGCTAGTAATTTATATTCTGTATCTACTGTCAAAAAAAAGAGTGTGTGTACAGTTGCGAATCTTTTTAGTAGTTTCTTCAATTCCTCATCATAGTCATCAGCCTGTTTCCGTCCACTGCTGGACATAGGCCTGTCCATTAGTACGATTCTGAGCTCGATGTTCGGATTCGCATACAAATGCTGCTTACCATTTGGTGTATATCCCAACTCCATCTAGCTAAACGGTGTCCTACCCTATGTTTGTAAGGAAAATCAATTCCTACTGATTATAAGAAAAAATGCTTAAGTAAAAAAAACATAAATCTACATTTCAAACTGTTCACTGGAAGAAAAACCAGTGCTTCTTCATAATAGTACCTTCGTAATATATTGGCAGGAAAAGGATATTATATTATAACGATATCTTGGCTAGAACAGCAATAAATGTTCATTCTATAGACTTTTATACATCCATTATTTAAACTACTAGACACAAGATGGCGCAATAACAATAATTAACCTCTGTGAAAATCATGAATTTAAAACGAGCTATTACATTACGCGTTTTATTATTATCAATAAAATTTCAAATAAAAGGACATTGATCAACACATCATAAATAAAAACCTCTTACTAATTCCTTAATTATTAATTTGTAATAATTTAATAATTTTCTAATAGAGCAACCCAAATTCGACATTGTCACTCTAGCAAGCTACTACATGCATTTTTGATTTGTTTGTTTTTTCGTTTACTTATTCTTTCGTAAACAAACTTTCTGTATGTTTGCCAAAAGCTCACTATGGCGAATCAGGAAATAAGTCTCAAGTGGAATGGATACCAGAGTAACATATTATCAAATGTGAAGGAACTGTATAAAGATGAGGGTTTATCAGATGTTACCCTTGTATCCGAGGGGCAGAGTTTTAAGGCTCACAAAGTGATTCTTTCAGCTAATAGTTCGGTTTTCAGGACAATATTCCAGGTAAGGATTTTAAAATTTTTGTGCATTTGCCGTAAAATTGTTTTGCGTTCATGTGGCTGATACTAACGCCCACACAATTTTTTCACAGCAAAACCCCCACAAGGATCCTATTATAGTGCTTCATGACATCAACACCGCGTCTCTACAGACGTTACTTACGTTTATGTACAACGGCGAAGTGAATGTGACTGAAGAATTTCTTCCACTGTTACTAAAAACAGCAGAGACTTTGAGGATCTGTGGACTTTCGACTGGTAATGAGTCCTCTAAAGATGACGAGGTGAGTATCAATTAAAATTGTTGGGGGTGTTCCTTGTTTGCATTGAGAGGGTAATAATAACATCACACCAAGATGGCAGTGTGGGTTCAGGCTGGGCTGAGATGAACATTTATACTAGATAATACTTCATAGGAAGTATGTCATTTTTTTACTTATCTTCTTTAGATTAATAATGTAGAGAAAATTACATTTAACAATCTGCACTTGGGCCTCACCAAGATTTTAAGACCTGTGGAAATGAACAGTAAAACTATTCAACAGACAATAAATCATGAAGTGTTTATATCTTATTAATTTTGAATGGATAATAAGAGCATTTCTGTATAACTTGTTCTGAAACTGTTTATACATGTAAGCAATTAAAATATCTCTAAATATAGAAAGCTACAACGACTCAAACTAAGAAACGTAAGAAAAGTGAGGCTGATGATACTAGCAGTAAAAGTAAGAAACAAGCTGCAGTGGCAACCAAATCAGACACAGCAATCAATCTCGTAAGCTCAGATTTAATGAAAAATGTAAGTATTGGATATATCACTGAATATAGCAACAATATACATTATTGCCAGAAATATTATAGACTGTAGCAGTATTACTAAGCACTGTGCTGTTTGTATTTGAGAAAGTTCATGTGTAATTATTCCATTATTTTGTGCTCTGTGATAGACATTGGGTTTGACCAAGATTTTATTATTGGCCATTGTTTTTTGCAAGCACATTCAAGGGCTGTGGGAACTTTTGATAATTTTTAGTGATTATTAATATATACTTTGGTCAACACACAATATGACACCACACCTGTATTTCCTCTAAGGAGTAGGGAGAGGGAGTGTAGTGTGTTCCCACTATTCTGTAGTTATGTTATATGTCCCATCATGAAATCATGGTGAGCCTGTGGCCATAAACCAGACTGAATTTTTGCTTTGTGCTATTAGTAGTAATTTCGAGTTAGGAAAACTCAATAATATTGGGCTTGTTTCGGGCATAGAACCAAAGAACTCTCAATCAGTAGTCACAGTTTGAAATCACTTGACCAATAAGGCTGTCAAACTTAATGAGGCTTAAACAAAACAATTGTTAATACTTAATATTCTTACAATATTTGCTGTTTCACTTTAGATGATAAAAATGTGAAATTGTTATTCTTTGCCTTGAAGCTATTAACCTTTTGTTTCTTTGCTTCCATTAGTATTAATTATTGACTGCCTCGTTGGTCGAGTGGTTCAAGCATGACTGCCGTTTTTTGTTCAATGCTGGGTAAGGTACTATTTGATTTTTCTAATTTAGAATTAATAGTAGTGACTCGCGAGGTCGTTCTGTGCCCCATGTATAGTAATAGGCTTACCAGGTTATGGGATGTAAAGTAACTAGTGAAACATGGGAGTCTACTACACTCCTCTGCCCGTTCCTTCGGGGATTAAAGGTGTGTTGGTAAGTTTTTTTTTATAATACAAATTATGGTGAGTACTTTTAAAACTCACACTTGTTATTTTTAATGTTTCAGAATATTGTACCCAAAGTAGAACCAATTGACTCACCGCTGACTGACTATTCAGGTGAAAATACAAATGACACAGACATCGCAGTGCTCGAAGAGAGTTTAGAGAAGAAATATTCAGTGAGTCCAGAGAGTTTATCCACAAAATCTGTTTGTACCTCTGTTTCTAGTGATCGGAATGTAAAAAAATGGATCAATGAAGTGAGCAGTACTCAGCCATGCTTGAATGTTAGTAACGAGAAAAGTAATGGTATAGATTTAGGTGATGATGACAAGGATAGCATTGAGATTGATAAGGAGGTGGAAACAGTTTTGCAGAGTGGAACAATAGTTGAATCATTGAGTATAACTACAGAAAACCTCAATTCTGTGTCCAGTGAAGCTCAGAGCATAAAAGGTATGTAAACTTTCTCCTTTTAATTGAATTCTTATTGATATTGTAAGTGCAACTGTGAGTCTGCCAGTATTTTCTTGTCACTTTAAATTTATTGCACTGATTTTGTGGAAAATCAGTATATCCACTAATCCTTGAGTGCAGAAGGAAAACATTATGACAACACCAAATTTTTTGCAGTTCTTCCTAATGTTCACTAAGGTTTATGAAGTCTTCAAATTCACACTTGGGAAGTGTAGTAGACTCTTGCTCTAATCCTTATCAAGTTGAGAGGAGACCAGTGTCAAATAGTGGAACAAAGCATTGCCCTTGTAATTTAATATAACTTATTTGTTCTTGAATTCATTAGCTTTTGTATTTATGTGAGCACAAGCCATTCTTATTCTAGCAGAGATTCCTATTGCCTTGATATCAACTGATAACAGGCTAAATGATATCTTTCAGATAAGACAAATACTTGTTATGCCAGTCCTTCATTCCCCTGTCCATTTTGCCCTCGAGTATACAACAGCTGGGGTTACAGAAGAAGACATGTGAAATCAAGGCATGTCACGAACAGGTATGATATAACGCCACACTATTTGGTAATTTTTTCTATGAATATTTTTATAAAGATAGAGTAGGTTCTTAACCTGCAGTTCAATCTGATATAATTGAGGATGTTTTTTTTATTTGTATAATGTAGTACTCTTTTCAGTGTATTGTACACTGTGTATTATATATTGTGTAATGTATACTGTGTATTCTATGTATTGTATATTTTATGTTTTATACTGCGGCATGGTATATGTCTCAGGCTTAAATAAATTCAATATAAAACTGTTAAAGTTCATAGTAATTCATTTTTATTTTTATAAAATCTGTATCTGGTAATTTAATTGCTATAAATGTCTTTATTACAGGCTGTCATGCAAGTGGTGTGTGTCGGTGCTACCTTCAACGGGCGCGTGGTACTCCCATGCAACTCGTACCCACGGCGTGCCCCATGAGGAAGCAAGGAACTCTCTGGTGGTGATGGTGGAAGCACATGCAGTTTTAACACTGAACGAACCCAGTGTGGCACAACTGCTGGGCCAAGTTGGTATGGCAGATGGCAACGGAAGCAGTGTGAGTGAGAAAAGCAATTAGTTGATGGTGTGCTGGTCTCTATCAGTATGTCATATTGGTGATGTTGGTTGTGTGGATAAAAGAAGCAATAACATATATATTTTGGGTTTGATGAGTGCTGTACAGCACGCTGGTAATGCAGGCAATGTGAATGAAAAGAGAAATTTATTAATTACCATTAAGATTTATGTCAATGAAAGGTTAGTTTCAGCTATTCTTGGCTAAACTAGTTCAACTATCATCTTGATTGGGTGTGCAAAACAGTAATTTGGCTCAAAATATTGGTATGTATTCAAATCATGGACAATGAGACATGGTATGAAAATAACAATATATTTCTATTATATATTCTCAGTTACAAACAATAAAGTTGTAAAAAGACTAGAATTTATCCTCTAACCCTTTGTACTGTGATTGTTAGGACGATTATTATTTATCAGTATGCAAAGGGCAGGAAGGAGTTGGATTAGGGGGTGGTGGGGTAGAAAGGGCTGGGTAGGGAGTGTAACAACAATTAAAGGTGTATCAATATAATAAATATAGGAAGTTGTAATCGATACATATAACATTTGTATTGGGAAATTGTAAAAGGTCCTTATGGAGAATATCCATTCTCTACACTGCAACAAGATCAGAAAGATGTTTGCTGAACTAAGAAATGTGCTGAACAATATCTTAAATATGAGACTGGAATCAATTAATCTTGTATTAATATATTGAATTTTTGAGAAACATTTAACATTTCCATATTGGAACAATACTGTAATCTTTTTGAAATATTGTCTGGTTGTTCCCTAAGAATAGTAAACTAAGGGGTTTGATAGGTAACATGTTTATCTAAACTGAATGCCAGTCTATGTTAGTTTGTATGTGTACTTTTATATACATGTAGGTTTCTATTGTGGACACTGGTTGGATGTATCAATGAGTTCCATGGCATATTTGATATGCCTGTCAAAATGCATAAAATTCATATATAAATTATGTCACTCAAAAAATCCACATCAGTTTTTAGAAACATGACCGATGGAAAATCAAAATTATATTCAATAATACGTTATATCTATAAATATAAATATATCTGGATTCAAAATACCTGTGAATAATTAATGCATATTTCGAACACGATTTATTATTATTATTAACTGTAAGATTTATATTTAAGCTGTGGAGAATGATATTTGACGTGGGTTTTCTTTGTGGCCAGTTATGGCATTGTGTTTAATGTTTAAGGTCAGTAATAAATTGAATATTTGCACTAATTGATAATGTATTAAGTAAGGTTTTATAAAGATTTATAAGGGCATATATTTTTGTACTTTTAAGTGAGATGTTACATTTTTAATGTATGTATGATAGCGAAGGGCGTACACTTGCATCGTTGCAATAATACAGCAGTATTTATAGTTTGGAAGCTGGCTGGATAATAATTACCAAAGTAATTCAATTTTATTATCTATGTCTGTAAAATCAGAATTATTGGACAGTTGCCTGTATGTACATTACATAAATAATGCAAATGTTTCTGAATGTCTATTATTTTTAACTATGATTAATTGGATAATCAGTTTTGTTTCTAAAATATCTATTAAAATATACATTTCCAGATATGTATGAAATTTATCAGCCATCTGAAGCCGTCCCGAGAGTTTCATTCATTTTATTTATTTATATTTAAAGATAAAATTTTATGTTCAGCGAATTATTATGAGTATAGCTCCTAGATTATAAAATGTTGCTTATAAAATCAAGTGAAATATGTCTCGTGTGCGTCCGAGCTAAAGATAATGATCTCAAAACAAAACAAGTCAAACAGTTATTAGTCATATAAGCTCCATAATAATAGGAAGTCAAATTATTTTATATAACCTTACGTTATGTTTCGTATACTTTTTTTTCGATAAAATTGTAGTTTTTCTGTCGCTTCTTCCGGTAAAATCTATACACAAATATTATATTTTCAAAAAAATATTTATATGCAGAGAACTGACTAAATATTTGCTCACTGTTTTCGAAAACATAACCAATTTTTTTTTAAATATTTGTACTCTTTTCCATACTAAAGTAATCAGATGTTAATTTTAATTAACTTAGGGAATTACTTGTTTGGACGACTAATTGATACAACTTGCTTATTGGTTGGTAAAAAATCATGTTTTATAATACATATTGTGAATATTCCATGTATTGTATATGTTATCGGAAATGTATGTAATCCGTTATTTTATGAAATTTCTAAGAAATGTATCCAATGATGTAATGAGGCAAGAAATTTATGAAATAGGCTCTGTAACATATATCTCCTGGCAATTTCGTGCAATACCTAGAGAACCTGTCTTGTATTTGAGATGTTTGGTAGTTAAACTAAGCTACTAATGTCCCGATTGTTGAAAACTAAACCAAAATTATGTTTTCAAAAAGAAAAATTAAAAAGAGTCATGGCCCTCAGCATCGATGTCTCTATCTCGTCCTGATCTCTTAATTTGCTTATTGTTTTATACGTTCCAACTTAATTTAACCTGTCCTGCAGGAACTGTGGCTGTAAAAATTCATTTGTTTACGGCTATTACATATGTCTTTATTACTTGTTTCGTGTCAAGAAAATGGAAATTAGTGATGGTAGAAAAACTTAGATAAATTATTTTACACGTTCCTTTATTTTGGCCAGGCATAGTATATATATTCACTACAAATTGCATTCAATCAAAGAAGAAATCTTTAACAAATTGTTACATATATTTCCTATATTGCATTTTATACATTTACTAGGAATTCTGTACAATTCCTAGGTTTTAAACATTTCCGGTGACATATGCTTAATATTCGCACGCTTATGAAGTTACATTCGTATGTAATTACAACTATACAGACAGAATATAACGTTAACACTATGTACGATTAACAATGAAAATAACGACTGATTCATACATAATAGAGCTTAACAATTACGTAACACATCGGAAACGAGATATTTTGTAAGAATTTTTTGAGAATTTAAGCTTCGTTCGTAAGTCAATTTACCTATCATTCGTTTAGGGCAATAATCTATGATGTGATGTATCTATTTATTGTATTTGATAAAAATAATATTTCGGCTGTATTTAAGAGAGGCCTAAATTAACAAAATAAATATATATCATTGTAAGATCACGAAAAATTTTGTATGAGAAGAAGATATTTTTCTATGGTCTATTTTTGTGTGTGTCATATAAATATGTGTATGGTAATATATCAACCTAGTTTTTAAAGTTTATTATATATAAATATCTTAGTATATTTTTGGGTTAGACCAAAAGTTAGTTCTTCGGAAACGGGTCCATCTTGCTGTCCATCAACTTGTACGTCGTATCCTCTGGTTGTCCTTCCTTTCATTCAATCCAAGTCCATAACACTTTGATACACTATTTTACTATGCTATTTACTGCGATATAATATATTATAGTGGTATATTTGATCACATATCAAAATGTACAAATAATTCAGAGCTTTGTGAAATTAATTTTGAGGGTAGACACCGAATTCTGTGCGAAGCTAACGTCTTTATGTTTTCAGTTGTTTCGCTACAAGATGTTATGTTTATTGATATTTTCATATTAAATAATGATTGAAATAAACAGTGCACCTAATTAATACAAATTGTGAGTTAACAAGTTTGGAATATGAAATGTGTTTTAAACATTTCCAATCTACGTCATATAATAGATATGAAGGTTCAATTCCCACTAAGGCACAGTCGAAGCGAGGCGTCGCGACTTACAATATCATGCACGCTAATAGAGTTAGAACTCAATATTCTATTAAAGTAAAATTGTATGTCACGACGTTTCGCTTGGACTGTGTCCTAGTGTGAATTGAGCCTAACAGTGAAATCTGGCGCATATAATGAAGTCTCGAGCTGTTTATAGATTGCCATCCTTTTTATGTTCTCACATCTGATATTGTTAAAAAACACCATAAATGTCCTGTAACATACAGATAATAAATACTTATACTAGCCCACTTTTTGTAATATACAAACATTTTGCGATGAGAATATTACATTTGTGAAATCAGTCGTATTATTAGCCTTATTTCACTGTATGTAGATAACATGAGAACATGGTAGCCATCCTTTCTATAGATTTTAATGTGAATATTTCATATTATTATTATTAATGTAACATGTTTATATGGGACTAAAACAACGGTAGAATTGCAATAATTTATTTTAATAACTGAGTTTCGAGAAATATGTTAAATTTAAAATGAATGCAATCGTAACGTTGATTGTCAAAATAACTTACATGGAATGCTTCCTGATACCGTGAGCCGTGTGTTTTATGTATAAGATTTTCATCTCCTGCGGACCATACTTTTGTCTTTATTTTAATAATTATAATCTGAGCATATTTAGTCGTAAGTAATATTAGTTACCAAAGCAATTACGATTAAGAGATATATTTTTATACGATATGATGATTCGCTGATTTATTTTTAAAGCGATGTTTATGTGTAACGTGTATTTTATACTTCGGATATGCCATCATGTATGTTGTATTTTTAAGGGTCTTTCGTATCTAATATACTTAACTCTATCGAGGTGTAAGTTTTGTATTTACTTAACGACCGTAACAATGTAATCTTATGATGACTTAACACGTAACTTGTGGCTTTAAATTCGATTGTCAAAAGTAATGATGGTTTACGCCGTAATAGTATTTGTATGAGATCCAATGCAATGAAGATTAAATATATTTTTTACAACTTAAATATTGGTTTGTTATTTATAAATCCGTCGCGGTTCCTTCCAAGGTGATCCCCGGCGCTATTACCACTCTGTCTGTGCTCGTTTTGTTGTTTGAAAACAAGTTCTGTCGTGAATCTTTCCTCGCAGCCGCCATCATCATGTCTCTGGAACTTTTCCGCACCATTTTCTTTCCTGCGGGGGGTGGCTGGTGGTGACCTGAAGAAATGTTGGGATTGGACGAAGTCGGTGGTAGTACAACGTGCCTCGTTGGTCTGTTTTGCCTCTCGTTATATTCTTCTATGTTATCAATTTCACCGTATCTCTTCATGGATGCTCTGTTTTTTGGCGTCTTTTTCAACATGGCCTGGAAATTGTAGGGGGGTTCGTCGTCGTCGTTTATGGCGCTAGTGGACTTGGCGAGAGCTTGTAGTTCACTGATCGGGTTTGGCATGTCCATCTGGTTGACGCCGTACATGGATCTGGTGTGATCTGCTTTGCGGAGACCTTTCTTAGGGGCACTGTTCTCAAGGATATTGTCATTTTCTGGCGCGTCCCATGCTTCAGGAACTTGGTAATCGCTGAGCGGCTCTTGCTTCTTCTTGTACACTGTAGGTCTATCAAGATGTTCTGTCGTTTGTTTAGTGGTTGTTATTTCTGGCTGTATCTGCGCCTCTTCCATTTCCGGTAGCGTCGGGATGGACTGTGTCGGGTCTCTCACGTACGGAATGCTTACAAGAGTTTGTGTGCTCATTGTCGTTTTCTGGTTTAAAACTTCCGTCAGTGCCCAGTTAATCCGGTGTTTTAAAGGGTCGTCCCATTGCTCTTGGTCTGAATCGAACGGGCTGGCAAATGTGTCGCTGAAAAGAAAACGTAGAATGAAGCTAACAAGAAATAACGCTTTGCACTAGAATTTTGATAAAACGAGTACCTACATAAATATACCTTTAATGAAGTAATTAGTTGTATGCTCAGTCAAGATTCTAATCTAGAACTTTTTGTGTGCTAAGTTTAGATGGAAATACTAATAAAAATGTTTAAAATATAAATATGTATGTATATTAAGACGAACTTACGTGCATTTAACGTTTGGATCACACATATAAGATGTATCGTAGTATTGTATTTGGTCTATTCTGAACGGTAGCTTCCAGACGGTCGGTGGCCCAGAGCCCAGATAGTCTGCTGCTTTCGCTTTGGGATCTACGCGGTCTAGCGCAACTGAGGTGCTCGTGTTCACGAAACCCTCTAGCGCTGCCTGATTGTATATGTGAACCTGAAATCAGTCTCATTTTTGGTTATTTTGGTTACTACCGTGGGTATACATCAATCAATTAAAGTGTAGGTACATGCGGGTGAGGTCACTGAAAATAAGGCACGCAGAAAATAATGTAAATTTTAAAATTATTATTGACAAGTTTCGAGATCATTTTAATATTTTCGCTGTAAAACCTACTAGACTAAAACATACCTACTTAAAAGTCAATGCTAATATAGAAATGCTTCGTAGAAATTGGAAAAAAAGAAGGAGTTTAGTTCAAACGCCGACTAGAAAATTGCAACTTATATCTGCCTGATTAAGACGAAAAGCATGTAGGGTATTGCACGACATTTCCAAGAGCACTTAAATTTAAATCTATATTTGCAAAGCAAAATTTCCAATAAAAAACAATTTGGTTAGTGTTTTTTAAAATAATATTGCGTATTATCTGTTACTAATAATTTTATAATAACGGCAATAATTGTTGGTAATTAATGGAAAAATTAATTAGTTAATTAATTAATTTTAATCAATGGTACCTATATTTAATGTCGTCAGACGTAAAAGCGCATCGCTTAGGGTGGTTGTCAAGTTGATCTCATAGATGTCGTTGTTTTATAATAAACGGCATTAGTTTGCAGATTTCATATTTATTTACCCAATGTTTTCCGCCTTTGGTTCTGTGAATGATGGATGTAACAATTTCCAGATAATGAAAGACTAACTAACTTTTTTCGTTCTATTTGGTTGATAGTTAAAATTTTCTAAAGTTACTAGATAAAGTTCGATCTGTGAAAAAATATGTTAATGTCGAAGAAAAATGTATAAGCAATGACTGCTATTTTTTTGGAGTCATTATAAATTTACTTACTTGCTGAGAGAAATGGACGAGATCTTGATAACGGACAGCTCGATACTGTAACAAAACTTGGAACATAGATCGGCTTTTCCATTTCATTGCAAAACGCTTCAAAAACGCTGCCGTTTCTTCGTCGATATCGCAGTAACTTTTACTAACGATCGGCCCGTAGGCCTTACGTACTACGTGGCCTCTGTATGCTGAAATTATACATTTCCAATTTTCTTGTTTATCATCTACATCAAATTTAGACGGAAAAAGCAATTTATATTTAGCAATGCCAAACTGTACCAACGTAATGTCCGCAACAAATTAAGCGAATATATTGCTAAAATTTTAATAGTGATCTATTCATGTCATTCAATAAGCCTGCGGTAAACATTGATCATAAAAAAACCGGTTTGTACCGAACCCATTCAGTTGTCTACAAGATGAAGTTCAATTTTTAAATTGGTTTCTCTGAAAAACTTGTGTAGAAACCGCCACGAGGTTTTGTGTTATCTGTTGTATTAGGCCCCTAACAATATAATCTGTTGTGCATGGGAGATAAATTGTAATTGCTCTTAGTTTAGACAATAAATTAATTCATACCTTTCTGTATTACTAGCGCTGCATCTTCCTCAGAAATAGACTCCGTTTTGGACTTTTGTTTTTTCAATGGTTTTCCTGTAAGAGAAATATTTACTAGCGTCTATGTATACAAAAGAAAAACATTTTTTAAGATTAAGTTTCCTGGGATGCCTACCTGGTTTAGATTTATCCTTATTAGCTTTTCTTCTCGCTAAGAAAGCGCGCATCATGCTCTGAACTTTGATTATCTTTTTCACTTGCGTTTCATAGAGTCTGCCGAGAAATAATAGCTCTGGTTATTTCATATATAAAAGACAAATACCAATAAATAATTGTGACCTTTACTAACCTTGACAAAAATTCTTCATTATAGTATTTTAGAAATACCTTTGTTTCTCCCAGTTCCCAGCCCTCCATTTTGAGACGAATCAACAGTAATCTGCAATTATCTTTCGTCACATCTACGTTTTCATCAAAGTCAAATGCTAAAAACCGATACCTGGAATTATTAAAATACATGTTTAAGCAGTTACTAATCACGGTTAAATATTCTGGTGTGTAGTGATTTATTATAATACTCCGTCACTAAATCATCGTCATCGTCAATCTGTTTCTATACTTCGCCGGACATGGGCGTCTCTATTAGCACGCTACTGAGCTCGTTTTTCAGCTTTTTGCATGAAACAGCTATAACCGCAACATTACCAAAAGAATCTTTTGGAAGGTAACTTAATATGCATGCAAAGATTTTCAATCATTTAAATAATATGATAGTTGTAGTCGTTATACGTTATAATCTATCCTTTCCACTTACCTCTATATTTCCTACACTCTTCCATAG
>DWME01004267.1:0-16615 GCA_018244795.1 Parelbella ahira ahira
CACTTGGCCAGCGTGGCAGACTATGACCTTAACCCTCTCAATATGAGAGGAGACCCATATTCCAACAGTGGAATGACAAATGGATCGATATTATTATTATTATAAGAGGATTTTGCCCATAATCCCCACGTTAAGAACGTGGATTGGGGATTGCACAGCACAACCTATGCTGCTGTCCGACGATGGCCAGGAGATTCAGCTGTGCCTCGGTTGGCGGTGGTATATCGTAATTACGCAGTATATCTGGTACATACAGGACGTTGATATATGTATATATATATACCATTCTTCATATAAAATAAATTATATATATAATTCTTCATATACTTATCAATAAATCTATTAAGAATTTGTATAGGTATATGAAGAGTCACCAATGTGACAGAAACGCGTCAATATAGAAATATTTGACGCTCTGTGCTCTCTACCTACCCTTTAAAAGAACCGATGTGATAATATTAATAATAATAATCACATACCTAGTTATTTATCTGCGAAAGCACGTCTGATTTGCAAGTAAATTTCGAAGACCAATACCGGAAATTAGTAAGTAGGTACCTACTACAATTCTAAACCACTATTCTCACAACGCTCTCGGTTATCATCTCTATTGATGTCGGATATCGACATCAATAGAGGTACGATTTTCAGCCGTAACTAGAACCGTAACCGAATATTTATAAGTCTAATTACGAAACAAAAACTACGTTCGAAAACTTGCTATAATCTAACAAAGCAATTATTAGATATTATCTATAAATCGAATATTTTTTTAAGACATCTCTAAAGTTTGCGTCTATGACAAACTTTAACTTTACACTTATTTAAAACAAAAAAAAAATTTAAGCGTTTTAAGTTTTAGAGAATCCTTACAACATGTTACGAAAAGGTTTGGTGTTTTTATTATATGTACAACACTTTTCTTTATTTAGCCGTTCTGTTATATATTACATGTATTGTCTGTATATTTTATTGTATATTACTCGTAGAAAAATTTATATAATGTATTCTGTACACCTAACTACTATACCTCATATTATTTTATTTGAACAATATAATAAGAAATTAACTGAAATCTTATCTATTTTTTCAACAACATTCATTTGGTACGTTTCAACAACATAGGTAGGTTGTTACCTACGTAGATATGTTCGTAATGAGTAAATGATGAACCATAAATGAAAGAATACTTCTATTTACATATTATTTAATTGAGTTAGTCATGTACATGTTCTTATAAATTATAGCACTTGATAAAACTAAACAATCGTTGATAAATATTCAGATATATTTGTTAACAATGTAAATCTAATTACAATTTACATTTCAAGGGCGTACAATCAATGGTATGAAAATTAATACAATTCCTAAAATTTTAATTACTCATATAAAGCATTTTAATAATTTCTATAGAAAGTCTTTCATTATTTCACTGGTGGTGGTCGCCGGTAGATTTCGTGTCGTGTTCTGTTGACAATGATGTTTGTTCGTGATGCACATCACTGTCTCCGTGGAGGAGATGATCATCAACAGTACGGTACGCGTTAGCTTGATACGTAGGTGTACTACCGTCATTGTAGGCCTGGGTCTTCACTATCCGCCCATGCGCTATTGAAGGCGAACAACTCACCAAGAGAGGTACACTGCACCCGCCAACATTAGCATTCGGAAACACTCCAACAGCTGGTCCTGCGTGACTCCCACCACCGCCTACCACATGAGCTATCGGCGCTGCCCCATACGAGTATCTTGCCATAGGCACATTATCAAATGGTACCTGATTGATGTCTGAGAACGCCAAGGTTTCTTGATCGTTTTCTGATTCTTCCTCGGAACGATAGTAAGGGTGCCGATGGTTGTAGTACGATGAGTATCCAGCATTGTGCACAGGCACAGAGTGATATGAAGCTTGGGAGTACGTATAAGGAGCGCTGCCAGAAACAGCAGAACTGTATGCTGCTGTTATTGGAGCGGCCGCTGGATACGCCGGTGTGTGGGAAGATGCTGCGGCGCAGGGACTCATGTACAAATTGCCATAACTAGAACGTCTCGGACGATAGACGTTCTGCAGGCTGTTAAAATCCAAGGTATCGGCAACATCCTGCTCCCAATTTCTGTACACAGCGCCGGTAAATGGTGGAGCTGCGGATACCGCAGTCACGAAAGTACATATGAAGAGTATAAGCGCCATTTTGAAATTAACTGGGATGTGTACAGGTGTGGCCTTTGTATTTATACATATTTACACAATCGATCTTCGTTTCACACAAACAACAGAACTGCAAGCTAAGACATTATCTGCATGTTACGTACGAATAACGCGGGCGCGCAAAATATTTGCTAATTAAGAATAATCGATAATAATAACATGTGGTATGACCTCAATAAAATTAGGTCAATAAAAGTTTATTTTGACTATATAGGTCAGATACTGACAGATGGGGAGACAGAAGTCTGTAACCATTCTGCGTATATGTAAAGAATGTTAAGTATAGGAAAAGTATACTATTATCATGTCTGTAAGAATAAAGATATTTGGCACTGCCTACGCCTTAAAAGACCTATCGTGATATAAACAATATTAATAGATACTATAAACTCTTACATACATACATACATACATGTATAATAAATAAAGTTAACTGTACAGAAATCAATAAACCTTAGCAAATAGGTGTTTTACCAGCATTTGTAAAGCGTACATTTCAGTCTATACGAAATATGACTGGCCCGTGGATCGAACAGTTAATGAACCTCACTGACAAACTGCGGGTCATGGGTTCGATTCCAACCCAGCACAAATATGTATAGTATATATAATAAGCAATACTATTTTTTTAAATGAATATAAAAAAGTATATTTTAAATATAAATTTATATGTATATAGGTTTTCAGTCACCTAGTTATTATAAAACACGGTCTAAATATATATGTAGTTTGGCTTCAGATAGCCATGTGTGGATATTTTCCAAAATATTTATATATAATAACTTATATAATTAATTCATTTTGAAACTACATAATAATGTATTTCATAATATATCAATCTCAATCCTTTTATTGTCCCATTGCTTATCGTCCCTTATAATGAGAGGGGTTCTAAAGTTTTCAACTGATATATAAATTTAAAATTCCTTGTACAAAACGTGATATCTTTCAAATCCGATACACATCGATCCATTTAACAATCAGGAAATATTCTTCGAACGTGGTCTGCTGAGTGAAGTGATTTGTCAATACTCGTAAAATGCATATATGCGCAAAATCATAAAATCAAAACAAACCGTTTCATTTCAAACGTGACAAACTTGTAAGAAATATATAGTATTGCGTAAATAATAAACGTAACATCACGCCTGTCATCCCCTAAGAGGTAGGCACAGGAGTATAGTACACTCCCACGTTTTACCATTTACGTTTGCATCCCATGGAATAGGTGATGAGTGACTTCGAATCACTACTAGAAATTCTAAATTAGAAAAATCTAGTAGTACCCGATGGGGGATTTGAACCCAGGACCTCTAGATCGGCAGTCGCTCTTACAACCAATCAACCCACGAGACATTCAAGCCTAGTAGAGCTGAAATTTACATTTTTTATATTAATAGAGTTTGCAGTTTTTTATTTAAAGGTTTTAAATTTGACATTTGATCAAAAGAAGAGAAAGAACAAACAATTAACAGTATCTCTACATATACCATAGTTTTATCAATCAGTACTCTCTTTAGATAACAAACGTTTTATCAAACGATAGCGATACTATTTTCACTTCTGCTAACCGTTTACAAGAAAACATTTTTGATGATATTAAAATAAATAAAAGCTGTTTGTATGGGGGTACGTAGAAGGGACCAAATGCCATATATTTCTATCCTTACAGGCCTGACGCGTTTCTTCCGCATTCATTACTGTCTCATACATAGACATCAGTTTGGGATATTGCAGTTTTCGGTTTCAAGTACTTGTTCATAAACAATTGATACTACTTGCCTGGACAGTTTTGTAACAAAACACAATTTTTACTGTATTCGTCCCTGATGTAGCCAGCTGAACACCTGCACCCCACACTGCATTCCCACTTCAACGTGCACAGCTCTCCCCCCACCTTCAGAAGTCGAATGTTGACGCACGTCGGTGGACATTTCCAGGCGCATAGAGAAAACTCCTCGTTTTCATGTAAACATATTGACGTTCTATAAAGCGAGGTAAGTTTGAAAAGAAATAGCACACAATAAATAAAACACCACATTTTAATGCGCGATAAAAAAATTGTATCGGCTGTTACGCAATGCATCGACAGTTTTATTTTTCATTCGTCATTTACTTACATACCTACGGTAACTTGCATTTATTTCTTAAGACAATCTAATGGAATATTTAAAGAAGTATTTGTTAATTTCTGAAGGTTTTATTTTCATAGCCTCAGTCCCTTATAACATTCGTCAAATACGCTTGTCTTACGTATTGCGTCTAATTATTATCCTAATTATTTTCAAGAGATTTTTGCATTTTCAACATTTTATACGTCTAAAAATCCGTATTAAGGGATTGACAGAATTTAGGGGACTGTTAGAAACTTCCCCTCATATTATATTTTTTTTATGATATTAGGGTATAGCGGGTTAGATATCAACATCGTTTATTATTTTATGATGGCTAGACCACATACTATCTTATTTTATTATTGAATTTATAGTAGACTATCCATGTCCCACCTTCGTGTGCATATATCGTAAAATTTGGACAGATAGTGTTTCGGTTCTTATTTATTGCTACATCTTATTTTTATGCAATAAAAGCTTTACCCCAAAATGGCTTTTCGGAAAAACTTGTGTGAATTCATCTGATACAAATCCACTATGTTAACTCACGAAACGTTTAATAATGCAATAGATAATAGTTAGATTCCTAAATAGTTATCACTTTTTACCTTCATTTATTTGCATAGATGAGACTCTTATTGGTATTTATTCGTTCCTAGTAGATACTCAACCTATCTTTCGGCTGAAGAAATAGGTAAACTACTTTCAATATGTTAAGTACACTTCTATGTTCATATGTGAATAATTTAATTTTCGACACACCAAGTTCTCAGTTTAACGAATTGTCTAATGACATTTAAATTTACAACAAGTCTGAGTGCTTAGGTATTTAACAAATTACACGCATGTCACATCATCAGCCTGTTTAAGTCCACTGCTGGACATAGGTCTTTCCCGAGCGAGATTTTGATTATATTTGTCACGCTGTGTATACGAGTTGGGGTTTATTAAGGGTTATTTATTGCATACCTACTATTTAATTACTAAATTCATTTTTCTTTTGATAGCGCGAATACCTTCTTCAAATACCTTTGTCAGTTAAATTTATCTGTTACGTACCTATAGCTTACTTCAATAAATTCAGAGATTTAAATTTGTTATAAATAATTGAATTTAAATTTAAATATTTTTAATGATAAACGATACACGCTTTATCTATTCACTTGAGATTAATGACAAAATTTAAACAACGGAACGTGTCTTCTAGAACCTGAGATTATCTTCTAAAAAGATTAATACAATTCATATTATCTTTAATGACAATATCGGAAGTATATAAAACAGATTTATCGTATCACAGGGCGTCATTATCTTTGATGTTTTATTCTTATTTAAATTCACAATGTGGGAAGGTATTTCCAAGTTACTATTTCTATCACTGACGATTTCCAGAATTAGAGGACATTTGGCTTGGAGCGAATCGAATCAATTACATCCGGTGCAAGGGTTGTTTGTGAAACCGTCGCTTGATGGAACCACTGGCGATCTTTACGTAGCAGCGACAGAAGACCATGGAGTAGAAGCGCACTGGCTAACAGACCAACCAATAAACTTCCTTCCCGCGGCTGCTGCTACAGTAAACAAACCTACCACAGTCCCAGTATCACTCACATCGAGTTTCTCCAAGACGTCGTCGCCACACGAAGAAACTGTAACTACTAAAAAGCGAGCTGTTATAACAAGCCCTCAAGTGAAGTACACTTACGCTCTACCATCAAGTGAAGGGGGCTCACTAATGCCTTATCCGTACATTGCTGTTCCGGTCGCATCTCCGCCTGGAGGATCTTTTCCTCCACAGTCATCAGAAAACACGCCTTTGATACCGAATTACCCCCAATTTTCACCATTTCACTATTTTTATCCGCAAATGATGTCAGCCGTAACTAATGCCATGACGCCTTTAAATGATTCGGGAAACGAAAGTGGCAGTCCTACCCTTCAAGCAGCTCCACCATTCTGGCCGCATACGTACCCTTATCCATGCCAGTACGTGATGGTGGATCCTGCGTCATGGATGCAAGGACAAGGGAGCACTACCTCTAATCCTGTGACATCTGCTAGCGATGAAAATGTATAAAATACGAAAAATGTAATCAAGATAGATAACCTTTGCACAATTGTAATATAAGTATAAGTTATTTATTTTAATTTATTGTATTTTATTTCCTTGTCTAATAAAAGCCTCACAAATATATTTCTTTTCTAAGTACAAATCCTAGTATTTAATCCTAGAATTTACTCATAAGTTTTAAGCTATGTATATTAGTTAGGCATATTAGCTAGTAGGTATATTAGTTTTCCTAGAATTTAATCTTAGAATTTACTCATAAATTATAAGCTATGGGTATAAGTTAGGCAGATGTGTGTTCATCCAAGAAGGAAAGGCTTAAAATACTTTATACCGTCACGATCCTGTGCTAATGGATATAAGGAATATGTAAAGAATTTCTCAAATAACGACCAATAGCGTTAAATATTTATATTTATAAAATAATTCGGAAGAAAAATCGGTACCGAAATGCTCCATAATTATGCATGTTCTGGATTAGTGGTTAGTAATATACGTACGTTAGTACGTGCATTAATTAATACATTTACAATGTATTTTAAAAAGTCTAAATACACAGCAAGCCGGCTGTTTCTCTCCAAGTACATATGGCATAATATATCAACAGATCAACAGTGAAACTTGAATGTGGCAATTACTTATTGTCTCATAATAAATGCAAATAAATTAGTTATTGTAAACTTTTAGATGATATTGCTCAAACCATAGTTATTCTCCAAAATAGCTGTTATTTTTTTTAAATATATCGATTAAACATTCACTTACATTGTAGGCCAAATTTGGCAACATTGATTGTGTTCCGTCAGTGTCGTCAAATGTAATGTCTTTTGGTTAAAAACAACATGTAGACTTACAGTTTACACATTGTATTAAATCAATTTATTACAGTAACCGTAAACAAAGTATCTTGATTTTTAAATAAAGTTAATAGTTCTACCGATACAAAATGGTGTCTAAAAAGAAAAAGAAGGTACAGTTTTATTTGCCACTATCTAGACTCAACAACACGTGTGTGAAACAATAATAACCAAAAAAAAAATATTTATTTACAGTATTCTTCGGGTGAAGGAGCCCAATTTATGACTCGCAAAGCGGCTTTAAAGAAGTTGCAGTTGTCTTTGAAAGATTTCAGACGTATATGCATTCTCAAAGGGATTTACCCTAGAGAACCACGTAACAGGAAAAGAGCTCAGAAAGGTGCAGGTGGTATCAAAACGTTGTACCATACAAAAGATATCAAATTCCTGCTCCACGAACCCATAATATGGAAACTGCGAGAATTGAAAGTGAGTAATATTGAATATATTTGAAAGGGCCTATGTATATGTAAATCCTATGACTTTTTTCAGTAAAAATAATTTTGAAATGCATCTAAGCACTTCCGATATCAACAAGCAACATGTAGATAATGCTAACTATATCTTTACGAACTTTGTTTATGATGTAATAAATACATAATATTCAACATTTGGTAACTTACTAAATTTGTAACCTTTACTATTTCAGGTTTTCCAACAAAAAATCCGCAAAGCGCGCGCCATGCGCGAATACGGGCGCATGCGAAAATATTTCAGAGATTATCCTGACATTAACATAGACCACATTGTGAAGGAACGATACCCAACATTTGTGGATGCTTTGCGAGATCTCGATGATTGTTTAACTCTCTGCTTCCTGTTCAGTACATTTCCTTCATTGAAGAGGGTTCCTCGTGACCAGTCACTCCTGTGCAGAAGACTAACAGTGGAATTCATGCATGCAGTGATAGCTGCCAAAGCCTTACGCAAGGTGTTTGTATCAGTCAAAGGTTACTACTATCAGGCTGAAATCGAAGGACAAACCATCACTTGGATTGTACCACATCATTTTTCATTCCAGGTAAATTAAATTTCTACTTGATAACAATGAAAGTTCATATCCCAATTTAAAATTTATTTCATATGAACTTTACTCACAAGACAATAGAAATTTAAAGATATTCATTAGTTGAAACTAAGTTATTTAAAAAGATTTGAACACATAAGGTACCATACCATACCATACCATGAAAATAAAAATTATTTATTTTGTTATAATTATATAAATAATTTTTATTTTCATGGTATGGTCATATGAAATATATAAACATGAATATTGAATCAACAAGTACATATATTTAACTATAGTTCTCAATATAATGGTATATTCCAAAATATTTCTCAAGTCATTTATCGCAATGGATAGATTGAACTGGATGTTTTGATGATCTTAAATGACCATTGGAGGCACATTTGTTTCCGCACATCAAGAGTTGCAATTGAGTGTTAAGTAGTAGGATGTAGGCAAATTTAATGTTGTTTGTTGATTCACAATATTATGTGTAAGTAAATGTAACTAACTATGGTATTCTCATTTTATGTTACAGCCACAAACAAAAGATGAAGTTGACTTCAAGATCATGTCAACATTTGTTGAATTCTATATTACAATGCTTGGATTTGTAAATTTCAAGTTGTTTCATTCCCTCAACTTGGTGTATCCACCCATATTTAATGTAGGATTTAATGCAGACACAGATAAAGACCTTATAGATGAACAAGCCTATGTAACAGAAAGAATCGCTGCTATGAACATTTCATTGGCTAGAATAGCAGGAACCAATGAAGTTGATGAGTCACCGGAAATTGACATTTTTCCAGCGGAAGGTGATGATCCACAGAAATTGGAAGAGGCCAAATTAGAAGCCGAAAAAGTGAAGAAATTGAAGACAATGTTTAAAGGTCTTAAATTCTTCATAAATAGAGAAGTCCCAAGGGAACCAATGGTGTTTATTATTCGCTGCTTTGGTGGTGAAGTGTCCTGGGACCGTGATCACTTTGTGGGGGCTACATTTGACGAATCTGATGAAACTATCGCCTATCAGATTGTTGACAGACCGAATATGGAGAAACAATTCCTCTCCCGGTACTACATACAACCCCAATGGGTTTTTGACAGTGTCAATGCTAGGATGTTACTGCCAATCAACAACTACTTGATGGGAGCTGTGTTGCCTCCGCACTTGTCGCCATTCATTGACAAAACAAAGGATCAAGTTTATATACCACCAGAAGAAAGAGCACTCAATGATCCCGATTTCAAGCCACTCAGTAAGTATATGTTTTTCTCTTTCAGGTGCATATTTGTTTACATTTGTATATAATAGATTCATATTCCTTCCTGGATAACAAATCTCTATTGTGTTTTCATATTTCTGTTGCATTTTGAGTGTGCACTATTTAAATCAACTTGTCATAAAATTAATATTATTATTCTTAACTATTAACATAATATATCTCCTAATTGCTTGATTTGCTTATAGATTCTATTCCATTAGAAAATTGGATAGAAGCATGATAGTTTCATCATAATTTTCTATATATAGGTATTCATTATGATTTGAAATGCTATTGTCAGTGTATGAACTGAATAGCAAAATTTCAACACACAGTTTAGCTACTAACCCATTTGTTCATCAGTATGTATTCCTGTATCTAAAGATTTGTTCTGCATATTACAAGTGTAGATCATATTCATATTTTATTCTTTCTGTAATTAGAATTGTATGTAAAGCAGTTAATGAAAGTATTAATATAATTTACAGATGATGATGAAGATCCATCTGATGAAGACATAGAGCAAGCTACTGATGAAGATGAAGATGATGAGAAAGAAGAGGTAGAGGATGCAGAACAGGCACTAACTAAACAGTATCAGCAAGAAGTTGATGAGGATTCCACTTCCGAGGAGGAAGATGACTTGGATCCAGAGAAAAAGAAACTGGCTAAAGAAAAGGTATGTAAAAATGTATGTTGTATTAAAATAGTGGAGTAAAATAGAATATACTACACAACACTCAACAGCCACACTCATTATTTACATAAGTAACTAGGTAGCATTTCATTATATGAAACAATTTAAACCACCTAAACATAGGGCACACAACTAAGTTGACCAAAAATTGAACCATAACTAACTTTTATATATGTTTAACTAGAGAAAAATCTAACAACCAAAAATATTGATATTTACAGTATATCTATTCATCAATTGATTATATGGAATGGTACTATTTAAAAAAATGAGTTTTGTATGTGTCTATTTTTTTTCTCACTTAACAATATTACCTTGTGTTTATTAATCCACAAATACACCTAATGCAAGTATAGAATAATAATAATTGTTAGATTACATTATGACATCATTATTGCAGAAAAAGGAAATGATGGTAACTACTGGTGTCACTCAAAAAGAGCATCCTTACCAGAAAGAGATAGAAGACAAGCAAGCCTTCAGGCTCAGAGAAAAACTTGTAAGCAAAAAACATAGAAACCTGTACAAGAGCATGAAAGCTGGTCAAGAGAAGAGGAAGAAAGAAATTTGGCTACTTAGGAAAAAGCGGCGTCTTTATGAAGAAAAAATTAAAGAGGAGAAACAGGCAGTGAAAAAAAAAGAAAAAATGCAAGCACGGGAAAATGCATTATCATAAAAAAATTACTGGATGTGAAGCACACAAATACCATATAAAAAAATATGTATTTCAGCATTATTTTAATCTTATGCATAATCCCTATTATCTATTTGGTTGATTTTATTGTTTATGCAAATTAATTTGAACACATTAAGAAATTAATTTGTAAAAGAAATATAAAAGTAAGATTGCACTATTGATATTTTTTTATTTTTACCATGTATTTGTTTACATGCCACACATGTTAATTATTAATATTGAGATGAATAAAACATCCAAGTGCTATAAAATGACTTTTATTATGTGTATGGTAATACAGCCTTTTTTATAAACAAACTTATTTTCAGGTCTAGCTAAGACATTTATTTCATTGAATCAAAAATCAATTACTTTCGATATAATCATGTAAAATTAAGATGTCATCTAATGATAAGTTAATTTAGTGCCTTATATTTAACAAACAGCTTACACTAAAACATGTATATTTCAATTAACTACATTTCTGTCTTTCAATGTGACAGCCAGATTTTAGGTATGTTCAATTTGTTACTAGAATGTTTCTTTCATTTAAGTCAACAAGAAATAAAACAAATAACAATCGTCCTCATACACCAGAGTTAAGTATCTCAATAAATAAATACAAAGATGTTGAAGAATGTTTGAACAATAGATATTTTGTATGATTTATAACTTCTGTAGATACTAAGCCATTCAACCTATCAATTTGATTCAGAATCACTGTCTTCTCCAGTATCACTGTCTTCCAGCTCTGGCATGGGGAATCGCAGAATAGCAGCAATACCAGTAAGCTGGTCTAATTCTGAAAAAAGAATTAATCAGTTTTGGACTTTACTGAAAATGTTAATGTTTATTCGTGAATTGTTTAACTTCTTAATTATTCATACAAATATTTCCAGTGACTGACAATGTGAATGATAAAAATTTGTTACAAAAATATTTCAGCTTCAGGTAATTTGAAAAATGTAATCTATATTTATGTTCTGTGATATTCACAAGAAAAATTATAGGACCTGAGTTTATTAAAATATGTACGATTGGAATTGTATATGTATGATTGGAAACATGCAAAATTCAGTAGTTCATTCTATACACTGTTATATAATGTCACTCATTTGCAACTAGTGTAATATGTCAAATACGCTATCGTTCAGAAAACTGTTCAGAACTATTCAAACTGTCTGAACTTTTTTCTGAAAGAGAGTGTTTTTGACATATTACACTGTAGTCAAAAGTGAGTGATATGTACATCGTCAATCTCATACACAATCGAATCATCACTCATATGGAGGTAAAACTCATTAACTGTATGTTACAGATAGAAAGAAAAAAGTTGTGGTATATAATGCACATGTAAGTGCTTATTAATACTGTACACATTTTCTAATGATGCAACCTTAAGTCAGGTATTTTGATGGCCGCTTTTATTAACAAATTATGCATTTATACCATCTTCCCACAGGCAGCTTATTATTATCTTATACTGATTTTTCCAGTTCCCCCCTTTAAACAATATGTCACTATGTGAACAATAATTTTTACAATAATTAAAAGTATAAATACTCACGTTCACCAGACACATGCATGCTTGAAAATATTCTAACATCACAGCCATTTTCCCTAGCAGAATCAACAAGAGCCACATACTCTTTCCTCTTCAAAATGTCTTGACACCTGAAAAAGGAAATTATGAAGTTTTTATCAGTAACTTTTGAACCTTTTAAGTACTATCCTAATTATAGTTTTCTATCTCTGTAAATGTAATTTATATTGGTTTTTCATTTTCATGTTGAGACCACAGTAACACTGAATTGAATATTAAAATCCAGAGATAATCTGAAATTAATTCGAAAACATCAAATGAAGAAACTGCATTTGGTTAGTTCTTGCAGGTGTGACCATTATCTTTATCAAAAAATTATAAGAGCCAATTATAGTTACATAATTATAAGACATATCTACAAATTGAAAAAAATAAAAAAACCTATATCAACAAGTCTAATTACCTGAACAGTTTATCAGATATCATCAGTGTCTCTATTGCCATAGCCTCATTAGCTCTTTCAACATGTTTCTTCCCATAGAAAGCTCTAGCTGGCTCCAGTTGTAACATAGTGTAAAAACTTTCTAGTAACTTCACTTCACTGGCAGCTTTTGTATCTGATATCTTTGCCATAACTGAAGGCTCTTGAAGTACTTCTGTAAAAAGGAAAGATTTCTTATTCAACAGAAATTACTTTATATCTATATTGATAGATGTCATTATTTAATTATTAAATGTTTGGTGAGTATTTATACACAATTATATATTTACCGGCTTAACTCACGTACGTTTTACGGTATGGCCCGACTAGTTTCGGACCTGTACGAGGTCCTTCCTCATAAGCTCCCGCCGTTTACAGAGAGTCCAATCAGGCCATCCCGAAAGAGGTATGTGAGTTAAGCCGGTAAATTTGTAATGAAATGTCATTATTGTTTAAAAAAATGGTTATTCAAAGGCCCTAAATATACATACAAGACATACATACTATAATATCCATAAATTTTGTTTTCGCTAATTCATTTGTATTCAATTCATTTTATAAAACTATAATGTCAACAAATATTTCAATTTAATCTAACTAGAAAATTTCAAGATACCTTTTAGAGAATGCTTGAAACCAGATGATGCTTTGACCAGAAGGAATTTTCCTTTATTCTCAAGGAGCAGCTTGTTATCTGTCTTTATCGCTTGCTGCATCATATAATCAAAAAACTGGTCCTTGACGAATCCCGGAGATGCAATTATCACACATTTAACAACACTGAAATCTATGTGTCTTAATATTCCTTGCATAACTGCATCATAGAATTTATTGAGCCCCTGAAAATTCAATGAATTAAACATTATAAAAAATTTACTCTTCAACCCTTATATAACTATTGTTGTCAAATCAAATAAAACAAATTTTTTTGCACTGTTAACATAAATGTTAAGTATTCTTAAAATCTATAATGTTCTAAAGTCAGAGGAGAGAAATCAACATTTAGAAAACTATACACTTGTTAAAGGATAAATGAAATATGAACCACTAGATCAGCAGTTTTCCTACTGTTGTTATGACTGGAACCATTTGAACAATTAAGTTTTGTTTTTCAATTTTTCAAAATATGCAAACACATTGCATTTCCTCTGTTTATTAATATAAAAATAGGTACTTCAAAATGTGAATTTCACACAACAGTGTCTTAATTGCACTGTAATATGTAAAATAAAAATCCAATAATCCAAAGTAGCAAACATATAAAGTATAAATCTACCTTTTCGTGTTGTTGCACAAAGCCCTTGCGTTTCCTAGGAATTGTTACATCAATCTTAGATCGGACCAATGTCATGGATGGGGTGATAAGACACACATGTGCCAGGCCTTCCTGCATGACAACGGCGGCAACATCTGCATTGGCGGCAGGGTCACAGGCCATCTCTACCCGATCCAGAGCCACAGAATCCCATAAGACTTTTTGTAAAACAAACTTTCTATTCAACTCCAAATCAAGTGTATGATAGGCTCCCATCTATAAGTTTAAGCCACTTAGGTGTTAAAATGATAATACAATTTAATTACAAGTAATAACATTAAATATCTTAACATTTAATGGCCTTCATCATGAACTATCCTTTTGATAAGTTTCAATTTGTTATCTTAAACCTAACAAAGAGACACCTAGAACAGCAGACATTCTAATAAATTCTTGAAGGATAGATATTTACAATACAACACAAATCACCTGGACATGAATGAACTTGAATGGGAGTTCCTTTTGAATTTAATTAGAAAAAAGTGTGAGGTAGCTTATTCTTTAACCTACACTTGTGAGATGAACAAATGACCAAACCATTGATAGAGTAAAACACTAGAACAATTACATTTGATTTTATATGGAATCTTAGCTTTTAATAAATGCTGTATTAATATGTTGTAAAAAAAAATTTGTACAATCTGCCTAAAGGACATTTTTATAAATAAACTAATTATTGTCAGATTATTGTGTTAGGTGAACTTCATACCCAAATTCTTTCCAGCCCATCCAAGATATGTAGATAACTATATGTTTATAGTATATATTTTATTTAAATTTTAATTATCAGAAGCGTAATTAATAAATAATAAAATACTTTTATTATTCATCTCATTGTAGTGAGGAATTCTTTTCTTATATAATTCTGTACAGTCATTTATAACTTAAGTATTTGTAATGTAACACACCTTCACGTACTGATTCTCTACGATGTTTCGACCTTTCAACCGCAATACACAAGCCTGTGTATCGAAATCTATAGTTTCGACTCGTATAGTAAGAGTGGTTCGTACGCGATTACTGGTTGATGACCCAGTAGAAGATTCAGTTTGAACCTTGCGTACAGTTGAAGCCATGACCGCGTCGCCTTCTGCGATAAGATTGTATGCATGCCACATATCTTCAGGCTCTTCCGGAACCAGGCCGATACTCCTGAAATTATAATTCACCATTACCAAACATAGTGCGGCTGGCACAAACATATGTACACAACATTTTTAGTTTTTTTAATTATACGAACCCGCAGCCATCCTTTTCAATATTCCGATGAAGTAACTTCATTTTGATTTATGTATATCAATATCGTAAATCCATATTTATTACAACTTTATTGTAACTTGAGCCTAGAAGTCTTCAGACACATCACAATCATATCACATCTTATATTCTTATATCAAATCACTATGCACGAATACGACAGATTGTAATTTGTGGCGACGAATTGTCAAAAATTTTGTAATTTGTAATTAATTTTTAAACATAATATATTTTACGTAAAAATGTATCATATTACCAAGAGATAGGATTCTAAATACACAAAGATTAATTACCTCATTGATATGACGTTCAATGAAATAGTGTTGCTACAACACATAAAAAATGATAAATCTTACTGATAACTTGCAAATGTGACGAAATAATAATATAATTCCTTTATCTAAACTTACGTTTATCCTAAATTATATAACTTAGTAATATGTTTACATTAGTGAGCCTTCTGGTTACAGTCCATAAGCAAGCAATGTAACGTCAAGTTTTACATCTTGTCCGTTCAATGTATTCTCAGTTACGATTTTCGTGTTGTGTTCAACGTCTGACTGAATGTATTTGTAAATGTTTCGTGTTTTCTGTAGTGTTATTCACGTATTTCCAGGTTTATTATTACGTTATTATTGAATTCCTTTAATTTCTTTTATTTAGTGGTTTTACATTATTATTTGGAGTTCAGTCCAGTGTAAGCATATTACGTGTAGTGATAACGTTGTCAAGCTCAGCTGGGCTTGACGCGAGAAGCGGTAAAAATTTGCGTGTTTTTCTAAGTCACGGATAGCACTTTTTGTGCTCTAATTCCGCGCTCAAGGTATGCAGTTACATTTTTCTTTACTTTACTCTGGCTGGGAGATCATACTAGGTACTTATTGTTTAGAGAAGGAGTAATAACTCGTTATTAAATAATACACGTGTTTTTTTTTTGTTTTTTAAACGGCTTTATGCAATGCTTAATGACTAGGGAAATTTATAAACAAAATTTTATTTACATTTGTATGTTTGCGTCGTGGCCGTGATCCAGATTGCGCGTCCTCTTAATGCGCGGGAACATGCGATATTTTTAGTTTATTACTCGTGAGATTATTTGAGTCGCGTCGCGTTTGGTTGTT
>DWME01004268.1:0-16615 GCA_018244795.1 Parelbella ahira ahira
CTTGACCCTCTCAATATGAGAGGAGACCAATATTCCAACAGTGGAATGACAAATGGGTCGATTATTATTATTTTATTTATTACACATTTAAAAGTAATACGGCTACGGCCTTTATGAATAATCATTTTCTGGATTATAGTCTTATTGGGCTATGTTGTGTGTCGTTGCGGCTCATGTATGAAAATAAATAAAGGTGCACAATTAATTGGACACAATTCCTCGGAACACAATCTCTCGGCCTAATATCAAAGGGACAATGTATTATTCAATACGATTTCGTGTTATGTAATGTAATCTATGACTAACAATAAGTGAAAGCTCATTTCCGGATGTGACTTATCCATAACAAGTTTTTTAGATACATTTACAACGTGACCCACTAGCATTTTTAATATAATTTTTTGCATTAACGAAACTGAAAAGCCATAAGCAAATACTGAAACCTTCTGAAGTCATTCATGTTAAGTGACCGTGAACGTTAATGTGGGCCAAATATAAAACCTCGTTAAAACATCGCCTCAGGTTTCATGAGAAGCAAGCAGCGGACAGCGGAAAAGGTTATAATGCAGACTGTTCAGTATCATGTTAGTCTCCTTAAATTTACGTAATCAGGAATTAAACTTCATCATAATTATTATCATCAGCCTTTCTCAGTCCACTGTCTCCCCCAATATGCGCCATAGCGCCCTGTCCTTGGCTTGCCGCATCCAGCATAATAGTGGACCACAGCAAATAGTTACAGTTTTAGCTGCATGTGACCTGACTTATTTATTATTGCACGCCATGGTTACGGTTGAATGTATGTTATTAAAGTGAACTCCTCTGCATACTGTATTCGGGCTGTAAATAGATGAAATTTCATTTTATTTCCTATCTTATTTTGTTCATTCTTTTGCTTCCTGAATCATAAAATACTACAGCGGCGAGTAACAGTTTAATCAAATCATTCTATTACAATTCTACTTCTTCAATGTGTATTACGATATCCCATAGCTATATCTGCTTTTCGGATAGGCATATAAGCGCCCGCTTCGCTCTTTACTTAACACCATACCTTATAATAACTACGAGTACGTTTTAACACAACATTAATTATATCATAAACATTGAGTTTTAAAAACCAATTAAGATAGTCACAATTTGCAGGTTTAAATATATCTTTCTGTAAATTATTATAAATAATATTCAACCCTCATTTTTATTTAAATGTATAACGTTGGGGACACGTTTTTGCAATTTTATCAGCCTTTGGTCTAGTGGCTGAAAGCGAGATTGCTAGTCAAAATGTTCTTGGTTCGATTTCCGATCGGGCCAAGTATTGATGTGTTTCTATGAGTAGAAATTATCAATAGTAAAGGAGACGTATAACTGATGAAATGTATTACAATTCCCCAGCCTACTCCTACAGGCGTGACGTTATGTTTTCCCATTGTGCTACGCCTCATAATTACCGCCAGTTTTGTTAACATGAGATCAAGAACTCTAGAAAAAATCCTTAAGATTATTAGTTTCTATCAAAACAAATTATTCTTTTTACTTTCTAAATTAGAATTATCTTAGTAAAGGCGACGTCTCGTTTTCTTTTTTAATTACGCTCGTATTACAATTAAAATTCTTATCAACGCTAATGCAAAATGAAACTTCGCGTAGAATACAAATCAGAATAATTGTTATCGAAGCGGCAGTGTTTCAGCCACGATGAATCAAAAAGACTGGAAAAACTGAACCTTTGAACAAACGAAAAATAACTGTGGCAAATAAAATAAAATGAAAGTTCTCCGAGAGAAAACTTACGACGAGAAAGTTTCCACGGCAATTGAAAAGCAAATGTCCAATTTAAAATTATCAAAAACTTTGTCGGTGAATGCGAGTTTTGTTATAAAATTGGTTTCCAGTCTAGATTATAATGTACAAAAGTAGCAAAAGTTCTACGACATATAAAATATTGGCCGAAAGGTTAAAATGTTTTCAGGATTTCATAAATTATCGATGTCGAGAGACCCTTGTCAGCTGACTTGAACACGACTTAAAATTAAGTCCCAACAAAGCATCTGGGAAGAGGTATAACCATTTAATCGTCTTTCGTGTTGTCTCAATTTATCAATGTGAAGAAATAATTAGGTCGGTTATCAATATGGAATGACGACTTGGCAAATAATGAACGTTCATCACACTTAAGTATTTTTTAAATTATACCGTCTGTCTGTGTACTGACTAAAAGTTGCGATTAAAAATTCTTCACGATAATAATATTTGACTTTATTCTCTTCAAAGCGAATTGGACATTCCGAAACAGCGGTTCTTCTGCTTGCAACCACTTGAAGAAGACTGCGTCGTTGGATCATCGTCGTTGCCAATTTCACGCCACGATAAGACGAGGTTTTATTCTACGACCTTTACACTTTACGTAACTATAGCTTAATGAAGCAATGGATTCTGTGTGCGCCGTTTTAACGGAATATTTTGCTCGTTACATCGCTTTATGGGAGCTCATTAAATTATACGATACATATAAAAATACCAGTCCTTCTGACTAGAACGATGTTTAGAGGGGGATTGAATGTGTGTGAACAATAACCATTGTTCTTGAACCGTTATAGAATTGTAGATTTGGTAATACATACATATGTACATATCTTCTCGTCAAGTCCCTTACGGGGTACTCAGAGAGTACGTAGTACCAAATATATCCTTGCAGACGTGCCGTGCAGTTTCAGATTTTGTCATGTTTCATATAAATTTCGTATAAAAAATAACTGTCGACTCCGCGAAGCTTCAGACTATCAATAAAAAGCAATTACTGGGAATATCGGCAGGAACATAGCAAACAACGGCGGGAAGCGTGCGAAATTAAATTTGCGGGGCGCTCCATAATTGTAGAAAATAGAGGGATTAGTGTACATAATGTAGTAGTAATGAGTAGTCATAGTCCGACCGATTTCGGCCATGGCGTCTGCTTTATGTCCAATTCCTTTGATGAGCTCTCATGTGGCTTACTATATGTAGTCAATCTTCTTCGTGAAGACACTGCGGGCATGTAAGCTCATTATTCACATAATTATAAGTTATATCCGCAGATGGGCGGGATTTTAAATCATCGCGCTTGGCATTCAGCTCGAAGCGCCCCTTAGTCTCAAAATCGGATACTCGCCTCTTAATGAGGGTTCTCCAGTCAATCCGGCTGGCGACCTGCTGATACCAATTTGAAGTCGCTAGAGAGCGCTTTTTCGTGTGTCGCTTCAGCACCTCTTTAAATCAGAGGAGTTGTTCCCCATGTTTACGTCTGTTCTCAATTTCCGGGTAAAAGATGTGCTTTGCGGTTCCCTGCTCCGCTATCCAGGACGCATGTCTGCACCACCGATGTTATCGCTGCATCTTATAGTATGTGGACGAGGAACATCATGGTATTTTTACTTAATTAAAGTTCTGCAAGCCTGATTGTGTTTCTAAATACGACGAGAAAGTTTGTTTTGAAACAGTCGTTAGTTACAAGTAATGGTCTCGTTTGAGCGCCAGCAACTCTCCTTTTACTAAACGGGTCGCCATCAATCTCCCCAGATAGCTTTTATTTTTAGACGAGTTACTGAGCGAGCCTATTATGTCCCGTCCAGTCCTGACTCAGGTATATTATACAGAGCAGCGAGTTGTAATGACTTACAGCACAAAAATGTCAAGCTATTTCGTCAAATGTACGTGTTTGTAACAGGGTGAGAGAATCTGAAGATTTCTACAAGCAATATACAATTAAGATCAACAAAGCTCTGTACACTTTCGTAAAGCAAACTGTATTGCCTCAGGAAATGAAATTTAATTTACGTTCGCTGAAGCTAGACATCCAATTGAATTTCTGGTGCTCCTACAAATATTGTTACATTGGTTGATTAATAGCAACTGCGAAAATTGTTAAATGTATATGTAGACGTCTAGTAATATTTGCAATATTTTAAAATGAATATTATAATATTATAGGGTATACTTATGACACATCGACTAAGAGAAAATTCCATTTCCCCATACCTAAATGCGCAAGTTGTCATTTGAAATGCAAATACAGAATGAGTAAGGAGAACAATCGCTTTAAGATCGTACCATCTTTAAAATAGCCCATACAATGTACAACTTACATAGTATTTAATCAATTTCGCTGCTCCATTAACAAAGTCAATACAAATATCGTTAAATACGTATTTCGATTCTAAATCACCGCCCGTGTCACTACTGGAACAACACAAGTACATGATATAACGAACCCTCATTCCCAATAAAATGTTTCACGTTGAAATCACATCCGCAGGCCGCGGCAGGTTATTGTAATCTACGAAATACTCTTTGTGTACGTACAAAATGAATAAAAATATTTAATGGTTTCGCAAAACAAAGGAATTCAGTTTTTGTACAATACCTAATATACTAATATTGTGTATTAGCGAATGTTTCACGAAAATACTAAATGTATGCTATTTTGAGTACGGAAATTGAAACAAATTGTTTTCGTATACATTATTCAGTGAACAAAGCATTTTCCCTGGTGATACGGCGTCGTTGTCCGCACGGAAACAAAGATATTAGAAAAGGGGTTAATTCCATGTTCAAACAGATTTTAACAAATGTCGTCCGATGGTCCAATATTGTTCTTTAATATTATTTCGTACACCTAATTTCCGTATAGGGATTTGTATACTGGAGTTCTCTGCATAAATTGAGGCCCAGGAAATTGGTAAGTTCGTCGCATCTACCATCGTTTGACATTTGACCCTTGTATTCCAAGAGAGGAGAAAAGGCAATGTTTGCAACGTTTCCAATCACCACTCAACAAAATTCCATCTTCCAAGTATCTTGAAAGGCTTATTACTTTTCGGTTCGCAATAATCAAACGCGACACGAGTCGAAAAGCTCCAAACTCGATACAACTGAGCACAAAGTCCGCGCTGAAAGTTCGCGGCTTAGTCGCTAACGAATTGATGATTTATTCGCATCATAATTGATGTAACTTCCTATTCTTGCTTCCACTCAGCCTTTGGGCAGTCCGCTTTAGATACAGCGTGACGATTACGACACGACGAATATACAAAAATAATGTTAAAACAAATAGCATTTATAATTATATTGTTGGACAGCTGTAACCTGCGCATATATCGATGTAAGATATAAACGAGATGATTCATTTACCTATATTAATTAATTAATACGCACGGAGATAGTTTTTTTTAAATTTTAAACTGAAATAGATGGGAAAAATATTGCAATAAAATATAAAAACGATGTATAAAAATTTTTCATCAAATTTTAAGATTATCCAATCTATTTTTATACATTATAAAAACCCGAAGAACAGTATAAAAAAGTCATTCCCAATAGAATGAGTTTGATGTTTTGAGACTGAAACCATTAACCATAACTTAATTAGCTGATGATATTCAAATAAAAGTTTCAAACACAGAGATACCAAAACTGAACCGAACTTTGACGCTATGAATGACAAACGCAAATCACTAGATGTACCCGAAAATTAACTTAGTGCCACGAACTGGGCTCCGTTCAACCTCGTGGCTCCATTTAAAGTTTTCGGCGTTTTTCCATTACGCTAACGCGCTAAATACATTTAACTTTCAAATTGTAATTGATTACGCGTCATTGTTTTCTGTAATGTAACGGTTTTTTTGGGGTTACGGTTTTTGTATAATATTAGATCTCGAATCAGTACCTGCGTTTATTTGTGGTGCCTTGAAAGAAAGCAGCTCATTCAAAGGTGATTGGGCATTACATTTCGACAATTTTACTTTTGCAATACGAATATGACTACCTGATATCGCTTTTATTATCTATTAATCCATGATCCATCGGCACAACCATTATATCTGAATCGCGGATTTGCAGATCTAGTACTATTTCGTCACGTCCAGTAGGAACGACAAAATGTAGAACAACAGATTTCTATGTGGACACTTATATTTTTAATTTAACGATTTTGTACAAAGTGAAACAAACATAGACAAAAATATACAAAAGAAATTATGTAAGACGTATTATGTAAGACGCAGCTTGTCTTTGAGAGAGATCTGTTCAAGAAGGGTTGGAAATGTAAAATTAGACGATCACAAGAAATCTTTAGTGGGTACTTCAAAAGAAAAATTGTTACAATTGTAATAGACAAGTTAAAATTATCATATAGTGGTGTTCTGTTGTGCTAGCAAATTTGACAATCATTACCTGCAGCAAGAGTCCTGACGTGATGACGCGGCCACCGCCTCACAGCTGTCTTCCATTGAGCACTGACAGTGGACAAGTTCCTTATTGTTATAGTTCGTGATCGCACTGCGAAATAATAGGTGATATATTTTTATACTTCCTCGTAATGTTACGGATTCATAAATGAAACTTCACCATTGAATATTCAAGTAACAACAGTCGTCAATGAACATTCTAAAAATTTCCTTCTTATATTTCTTTCCATGGAGAAATATTTCGAAAGTTCGTCATCATAATTATCATAGCTTTTAAGGGTCCACTGTTGGAAACGTGTATATTCACAGAAAGGGGTGGGCCGAAGTTGAAGTCGGCCATGTTGGCGAAGTGCGTGTAACCCCCAGGTGTAGGTGTACGCGTAGGTGTACACCCCCAGAGTAGGCTGTTCAAATTAAAACCACAAGGCTATCCTATTGTATTCTGCTATTCGTTTTATAGGTTCTTCCAGTAAAAAGTGTCAATAACTCTTAAGTATTGTTAAGTCCTTACCTGTTCTAATAGGCAAATCTCTAAATTGCAAGCACAACTCTTCCTGATACTCCGGTATGACTGGTTTTGTGCAGGAATTGCACGGACAAATCCTGGTCAGCGAAGGCGGTTCTGTCACTGTGAAGTACAACGCAGAATAAGAATGAGAAAGTAATTTTATAAATAAGAAAGTAATTTTATAAATGAGAAAGTAATTTTGTACGGCTGTCCATCGTATTACGACGTAAGAAACATTCTATAAATTACAGTTTGACAATTATCCTATAGCGCTAGATAGCTGCTTGTATATTTACAAAAAAAACTCTCAGAGAAAAACTAATGGAAAATATATACGTGATAAAAAAAACTGCTATTCAAGTGTCTCCGTCGTTGTCACGTTCGTGGGCGGAATATTGGTGACCAGATCTATTGTTCACGTGACAACTGATGGCGTTTGTACATACATCCAGCTGTCTGAGCGCAATCCATCATCGTGCGAAATAGATTGTAGTTCCTTTTCCTCTTGCAATATAAAATTTTGTGCAAATGATGATTTCATTGACGATATCATTCATTCATTCGTTCAGTTTCGATCAATCAATTGTTATGTTTTTTTTATATCTGTACATTTAAAAAGTATATTACGTTTGGATATTGAATATAATATTTTAGACAGTTTAATATAATCGGGAGCTTTAGTAATAGATTATTCCCGTGACACTAAGGGAATAATAGAAAATTACAAAATATTTCTATACGCAAATGCTACGCTAAATCATCAAACATTACAATGAAATGACATTTTCCGCGTCAAAATTGCTCGACGTCAATGTGATATGTCAATATTAATAAACTTCATGTTGATATGGTCAACACTTATGGGGAAATTATTAAATGTCACAACAAAATGATTCAATTGCAATCAATCAATAATAATAAATCAATTTCCCAGTTATATTGTCGTGGCAGACACCGCATTTCTGTTTAAGAATGACTTTATACTTTGAATACTATACTTTGATACTATATTTTGAATTAATTTATATTTAGTCTCACCTATATCTATATTATATCCATCGTCAGCTTCTTTCGGTTGCTGGGGGGGTTTCAGCGGCGGTATGTAGACCGTTTGGTATCGACAGTGGCATATGTTTTCTGTGAACAAGAGAACATAGAATACGGTCATAAGTGCCTTCATGTAAAATATTCATTTGAGTATATATTTACAAACAAGTACTTCACCAGCTGTTTGGTTACCAAAGTATGTATTATCCAGGTAAGTATCGGATAACCTCGTGTAAGTTTTTTCAAAATATATTATTATCATTATTAGTACCGTTACAAACGGCTTATACATATAATCCATTTGTAACTTTGATTCGTAGTGACACTGACACGTGACGCTGGACAGACATACAAAGAACGGTTCAATGACGAAATGGAACGGTCATGAAAAAACATTCTTGACATCACGTTCAAATGTACGAACTGTTCTTAAATACAGAATGTGTAAATTTCTGTCAATGTATAAGATTTAAATAACATTCTAATAAAATCAATCATTCATATAGATATTCATATGTATCATAAGTAAACTTCATTTTCAACAAAAGTTTTGATCGAATGAACAAAATTTCTAATTTAGAGAAACCAACTTTCTAACCAACATGGCTTCCGGAACAATAGGGAATATACGATTACATTAAATCCCTGATGTTCAAAAACTTCAGATCCCATTAGAAAGCTATATGAGAGATAGAACTTTTCTCTAACTAGAACTGAGAAATTACTTTCTGAGCAAGGAGCCCAGGAATGACAATACGTTGAAAATTATGAAACTTTTGTCTTTAATTCTATGTATTTTCTATTCGTTCAATTACAGCGCAATATTACTTGTTCAATGTCTCGCGAGTGTTTATACGTATGGTTATAATGTATGTACAGGCTTAATTCACGTACGTTTTTCGGGGTGACCCGACTAGTTTCGGATGTTGATAATGAACATTACAAAACACAGTCATTTATCAAACCCATTTGCGCTTCGCGTTTCTCATCTTCTTCCACGAAACACTCTTGCAGACTGAGAGTTTTCTTCGATTCTGTTTTGAAAAACAGTTTTTCTTTCTGAAATATTAAACGTGTGCATTACATAAACTTGTATTTGTACATATATAGTGGTTTTCAGTCATAGCTTCCAAATTCTAGAATATCAAAATAGTGTAGATGGAAAAGAAATGGGTTATCCGAAATAAGTAATATCCAAAACATGAATAGATTTATTGTATTACAATTCTGTGAGACTCTTGAAATAATTTTAGCACAGATACGGAATTTCTTTACATCTATAGAAAATATTAATAATTCAATATCTACAACGTGTTAAATTATTACGTCGCTGTTCAAACCCGCAATATAACATTCTGTTCCAATTGCGACTCGTCGCGAATCCTAATCCCTAAGACCGCCTACAGGAGATCAGCAATTAATATTCTAATCGAATCAGCAAACACGAACTCCCAAACAAACGGAAATTTAAGCTGCCGGGTCCAAAGAGCCCTTCGGTACACTTGCACTAAGCAAACGGTAAGGTTTGGGAAAAGCAATACCTATTTTCCTGCTATGGAAATGAAGCCACAAACAAGGTAGTGGGCCATTTATAAAGCGTTTAATACCCCTTAAATCATGCGAAGCCGCCGAAGGTGCAAACATTTGGAAAGGTTAATTTTATGCTTAGAGGTGTAAGCAGAAATTCGTATTTCCTTTAAGGGTGATAATAAAGCAACCCTACTTAGATTAACATACTTATATTTGACTAGGAAATTGTCTATGTAGACTTAAAAAAATTTATTACACGGAAAATTTTGTTTCATGCACTGACTTAGCGGGCAGGATGAACAGAATGCGGGATTACACGACTGGATACAACATTACTTGAATATGACAAACACGAAAGCTAATTTAGATGGAAGTAAAATTTTATCGCTATAGAATTTATCATCGTAATATGACCCACATTATATTTGAACACGCGCGTGTGAATGAAACAACAAACTGGATCATTTCGCCCTTGGAAATGCAAATTACAATTATAATAATCAGACTGTACACGTGTGTGCCCTACATTTTACCATCGGCTAGTTAAATTCTGCGAATCCGATTGTCGTTGAAGCCTCGTGATGATAACCTGGTGAACAGTAAAACTGTGGGGTACTCTTAGGTTATAATAAATAGTTTTAAAAACTATTCTGACCATTAGTCATATCAGTTCTCATAAATAAATAAGCTATAAGTTTAAAAGACGATATTACAAAGAGAATACATGATTCAATTTCTTACGCATAGACGTGCTCCGGAATAATCAACGCCATTTATTTGAACACTATAAGCATATATTGTTGTGATACGAAATGAGTGTACAAAGGTAGATCCCGAGATCCTTGTGAGCTACAAATGAACTATCACCAGGGTGATAGCAGTGTGATGGATCGTAAAGCCGTGAACATGCTTACACACTTAGGTGGCCATCAGCCTCAAGCCCTGCTGCCGGGCGACTTACATACATATTATATACATGTGGGATCGTGTCTCTGAGGGCAACTAGATAAACTTCTAATAACGTAGCATCATGTCTGTATTTCTCAGAAGCAGTAGATGGAGGTGCAATACTCCAACGTTTCACGTGTTCTTCAATTTTCCTCCAGAATTGTGCAGATAATACAGTGATTCAACTAATCTTTAAATGATAAGTTTCCATCGTCACATTATCACTAACAGGCTCAGAAAGCCCTTTCATTCACATTGCCAGAGGTGGTCATAGCTTGTTGCCATGCTGTCCAGATACTGGTTGTAATAACAAACAATTTTACTTTTGTAGCGGTTGGGAATTATTAAAACACCACCTTTTTATTTAAAATCTGTTATCGTAACAAATTGAACACAACAATCGGGCTTTTCATGTGACAATGTCGACGTAGCATTTCGTATATTTTTTGCTAGCACAAATACTAGTTGAATTTTCCATTAAATTTTTTCTATTAAAAAGAGCGTATCTAAAAATCGACACGGAAGATTTCATTATAATTGTCAAATCGCGGAATAAAAATAATCAAAAGAACTTCAACCATCGACCTCTTGTGTACGTGAAATAACAAATTGGTTGAGTTATCTATCCGAATGTCATCGGTCAAATTGGTTGGGTTGACTGAATACGAACAGTTGGAAGCTCAAAGTTTGCAAAGTACTGTTATTTGTCGCTATACTGATTCATCACTTGATATAGGTACAGGTACATGTAGGTATAGGTAGTGTGGGTTGTACCACACTCGGCCAACGAGGTAGACTATGGCCTTAACGCTCTCATAGTAAGAGGAGATCCGAGTCCAACAAAATAACATAAAAGGGTTTATAAATTAGCAACACACCAAACACCGAACAGCGGAACGGAGTTAGTCAATTAAAACATTTCAGTTGCAGCTCTACTCTATTTGGGTAACGAAAAATGCAACAGAAATATTTTTTATTTATTCTCTGTCAGATACGAGTACCAGTACAAGTTATTTCCAAATTGAAAAACGAAATTTTATTGAACCATGAATTTAGTCGTACCGCACAGAAAATGTACTGCGAGAGACAAATAACAAATTATTGTCTTTTTAAATAATGAATAAGTTATTTTTACTCTTTTCTATGCGAATATCATTGGTTGAGGTACTGAAATTAATTTTGTATACAATGAACACATAGTTTAACGCTTTAATTACGCCTACAATCATTCGTAAGAGAATGGAACTGTTGGTAACACATTAGTTTATTTGTCATATTATATTGGTATGAAAACAGATAATATTAGTAACATCACGTAACATCATGCCTGTAATCCCCGAAGGGGGTAGGCAGAGGATTGAAGTAATACTCCCAGGTTCCACCAGTTACATTAACGTCCCATGGAATAGGTGGTGAGCCTATTGCCATACACCGGGCATAGATCCAGACTCCGAGTCACTGCTAGAAATTCTAAAGTATGTGAATCGGCGCGTTTATGATTGACGTACAGTTATTTCACATAAAAACTGCTTCACGTCATAATTAGCTATCATAGCATTAACTATACCTTTATAACTAGTTAACTACTCATAAAATTTATTGAATGTATAAATCTAAACTGAATTTTACTGAACCTAAACTTTACTGAATATAATATAAATACTTCAGACCGAAGATTTTTCGTGAACAGTTAGCGAAAATCCATAATCTTACATATTGAACATTAAGTAAAATATTATTGCAAACGAGCTTTTAAAATAGACCTTGTGGTTTCGGAATGGAGTTTGATGCCATTGCCCTATTTATTATAGGTCCTATCTATTATTAATCCTATTTTTAAAGGGGTACCTGTGATCGTCGCATAACAACGAATGAATCAGTCGTCTCAGCACCTCCGAGTGGCATCTCCACTGTTACTTCCAAACCCTGCGAACAATTGAGAAAAATTGCTTTAAAATATCCTCTAAAACGGAATATATTATCGTGTTTTATGATAGATTTAAATTCGATTATCATATAAAAATATTTTAACCTGTTAACAGTTGATAGCTATCATCGATAATAATTTAAAATAAAAAAGTTCCAAGAAATATTTTGTTTTCATTAAATACTCGTAGATATATGAGTGATAACTAACCAATTGTTATAAATGATTTATCGCCTCGGAAAACATTCGATTTTTCATGTAACCACTTACGAGTAGTTCTCGTGGGCGTCGAGACATATAACACCACTTTCCTCTCGTCAGGCTCGCGGTCGGTAAAATACCTGCTCTAACAAATGACCCCTAATGCTACGCGTTTCTTTTCAGCGAAAATAGATAGATACTAATGATCTTAAGCTGAAGGATGCTTAGAAAGGTATCACGTTTGTAACCAAAAAAATAAAAGAAAGAAATAGTGATAAGGAAATTATTTTGCACCCGAACAAAGCTCGCTCGTCCAGGTACCTACCTATTGTGTTTATTATGACAGCAGCGTTTGAGTCGCCTATATGAAAAAAGTGAAGAAGATACTCGTACTCCTTTTATTCGCATTGAGTATATATCCAAGTAACTTTATGTAATATCCCGAATAACATTAATCGATTTCATGAAGCCGTTTACAGCAGGTGGCAACTGATGTCCGACTTATAACCCAATAATGTTCATTCTATGTAAATTTTGTGACCTGCTAACTCAACAGATCCCCCGAAACCTATAATAAATACGACGCCCGAGCTCTGATGCCGGCGGCCAGACAAATGACACCTCATTACGCTCATAGATGCTTTTTACCTTCGCCGCTGAATGACCTCAAGTACAGACTATTTTTCTTTGGTTCTCAAGAGCTTGCAATAGTACTGTATTTCATTACATGTAATATCTGCTTAGTTTTGAGGATTCAAAAAGAAATAGGAAAATCTCTAAAGAGAGAATAATAGTGTAGTTTAAAAAATTAAATCCTTCGTTTGTTCTTAGTTGTTATTTCAGTTCACGTTTGTTTGTTTCCGGGAACACAATTTGTACTGCAACTGTTCAACAAAGTCGCAATTATTTGCACTGCGCTACACTATGTTGCTCAAAATTGACAACGGATGTGCTTAAGGCTTCAACGCTGGCGGATAGAACCGTATAATATTATTCTCTAAAGTTAACGAGATACAAATCGACAGAAGGTCGTTCTGAGTTGAACGTATTTGTACAGTATGTTTGAGATAAACCATACCAAGTTAAATGACATCAGAACGATCTGTTGGATCGGCAAATATTAGCGACGCATGGTATTTGGGACAATTGACAAGCTCTCGATAAACAAGATCAAGTTGTATTGAGAAAGTTTGTTAAGTTAACGGAGTTTCTTTTCCGAAATGAAAGTATTGTAGAAATCCACTATTCGCATTTTTATGACTATGGATCTAAGAATTGTTCTATAAATTGGGGTGTAGATAAAAAGAATCCCCTTTTTAAGGAATATCAAAATTGGTGCTTCTAAGAGATTTGATTACTTAAAAATAATTATTCATTTTCACATAAAATTGGTACTACACCGAGTCGCAAGTCATTTAGAGCGCCACATAATTTGTTTTCCGGACACAAAAGCTATCAAGAAGAAATTTTATTATTAGGAAATGATTCATAATTGGTGAAATGTTAGACTTTATGCACTCACGTGCCTACCTCTTGGGGAATTATAGACGTGGTGTTATATTTTAGAAATGATTAATCTTTGGTATGTTAAGGAGAAAATTTGTAAGCAATGTCAACACCTGCTCATAATATCCAAACAATTTTATTGAGAGCCTAGGCACTAGATAAGAATAATCGCTACGGTTACATTGAGGTAGGAGAAAGCTTCCATTTTGTAACGAGGTTTATTTATTTACGGAACTTCAACTTGATATTTTGGTAGCTTTGACACACAAATAAATACATATATTGTCTAAATTCATTCCTATGCCAATAAGTTGTCAACGATCCCATTGTTGCATTACGATTCTGGAAATGGACACTTATATTAGAGTATTTTTGTCTATCAAATAACTGTTGTCACTAAATTGAATCAATACACAAGGCTGGTTCTTACGTTATCATTTATTCGCGAAGTTTCTTCGTAAGCTTATTGCTTTTATTTTGGTATTTTTCTTCCAGTGCCCATTATTAAAACTGGTTATATTTTAGCACACATTTTACCTGCGCTATAAAGGTTCTTATCACTCTTTAATTAATTAATGATAAAATAACCCATATAATTTATGAAAATATACCAAAAGTAACTTGTTATTAGTAAAGCATTTCCGCCAAGAAAATGGTTATACGAAAAATAAAAAGGAAACAAAACAAAAGTGTAACAGTACATTAATACAAAGTTTCGTTATTTCCCACAAGAACTGTTTCGTTGGCGGCCTCTTCCTTACATCTTTTGTTTTACTTACTACCATACTTTTCTCATGTAACTTTGAATGTTCTATTAATCTTATATCGTGGGTCAGTTATATTGCCTATAAATAATCGTGTAGGTTCGTAGCGCGATACACTTTTGATTAATCTACTAATTTCTAAAACAGTGTTTCAAGTGTATCGTATAAAATAAGTATGAATAATTCAGTTTATAGAATCGCATATACGTGCAACTTTCGAACAAGGCACTCATATTGTACGATTAATATCTTTGATTAAATTTCAACAATAACACAGGAAAATAATTCCTTTGAATAACACTAATTGGATTAGGTAATTGACAGAAACAAAATTTAATAAAAAATAAAAAAAAACGCCTGCCTTATTAATCCGAAAAAAGTTAATCATAACACATCGGAATTTCTAGCACCGTTAATGTTGGTGATGGCAAGTGGTTCATTATATTCGGTTTAAAATCAATACACCCACAAATCAAAAGTATCAGCGTAATAAATGTACAAAAAATGAACGATATAGTTTCAGACCGAGCAAAACAAAAATTACGTGTATAAAATATTTCCAATAATCTTGTATGAAACTACACAGACTCATGAATAAAATTTGATCCATAATATCTACATGGCGATATGCCAAAATGTCAATGAATTGTAATAAATATACATGAACGCCCTTACTTAAACAATATTTATAACTGCTATCATTTCTTTGTTCTATTTTGTCTGTGGTCCTTGTAATTGTTTGACGACTAAATAGATTACGTCAATGGATAGTGTTCAGGGTCCATAGCACGCAGTTCGGTGAACTATTGCATGCAATGAGTTAGTAGCCAAATAAAGTGTAATCAAATGCAATGGAATTTATTATCATTAGTGCCATCATAAAGACAAACAATGATAACTTCTTAACACAATTTCCAGTGCGAAACTTGACAAAGTCGCTCAAAGGCTTCTTCCAAGACTAAAGTGAAACATACCTAAATTTTAACAACGTAATTTTTGGGCGGCACTAGTTACAGTAATAACTTCATTCACTATGAAATTCTTAAGAATCCATTCAGCCATTTACGCCATTAACTATATTAGATACTATGTGGATACATTACTAATGAGATATACTTTGGTTGCGAATACACCATATGTAGTCTTGCAGTCGGTACATAACAAAAGATGTCGTTATAAACTTTTGTTTGTTGTCTCATCCTTGTGTGACTCACGTCAAATCTACTTTAACACACTATTAAAATAAACAATCATATATGTGTATATATTTTAACATTAAACGTTCTAAAGGACTGCTTTCAACGTGGTTGTATTTCCCATTTATTTCATTTAATTCCTTTCAGAATTACGTCAAATTAGATTAACGAGGAACCATTTGAAAAACCTTATACTCTCTTGGGTGCTGTGGTCCTATTGAGCTTCAAAAATAGAGCGTCATCAATAAAGATGACGGTCGCGATAAAGTGGATCGCGACCCTAATGTGGGGAAATCGGGAGATAGATGACCACGTGAGGGATCGGATCTTTCGTGATGTAAAACCAAATTTGTTGAACACAAAAAGTCTACCGTCAGTCGAGCCCCTGTAAGCCCACTGGCTTAAATGTAATCTTTTTTAAAGTCGAACTCATAGATTCATCGTAAAAAATAGAAGTTAATTGCAAATATATTAAAATATTTAAGAGATAAGATGATAATAATGATGCTTGTTATATAATATTACCCTTATGGCCGCATCGATCAGAAGATACACAGGCTTATGGGCGTACTCTACTGACGCTCGATTCACGAAGATGCGACGTCCACAAACTTTCAAAGGTTTCACCAACACCTACAAGTACAATAAGTTTCATGAAACCGACAGAGAATCAAAGTTATCGACATAGCCTAAAGGATTAGCAAGCTGAAGTGGCAGTGGGCTGGTCACATCTGTCGCAGAACCGATAGCCGCTGGAGCAGACG
>DWME01004269.1:0-16615 GCA_018244795.1 Parelbella ahira ahira
AAGAGCAACCAGTTACGTTAAGTAATAGCTAGGTCGTTAGTTGCCCGTTAGATCAAAATAAAATGGAAGATTTTTAGATACCTACTACTGAATCGAAAAACTAAAAGTTCAAAAATTAGTAAGTAGCAAGGTAGTAAAAAGCAGCGACTCTGCAAAATAACGATTAAAGTTCCAAAATGCTATTTTTTGTGATTGCTTAAGCTAACGGAATCAGCTATTTCTAAATATGTATACGGAAAATTTTTAAATTTTACTCGGATTATGGTTTCATATTTTGTATATCCTAAATCCTTGGGCGAAATGCACTTGAGATAATAATTCAACAACAACATTAGAAGAATAAATGTTATAAAAATATTAATTTTTAAATTTTACGTGCCTAATGTTAGACTATAGAAGAAAATTCTCGAAAGCGTGCGAAGTTTGCCGCATTTGCCCAACCTGGCAGACCCTGGCCTTAAGTCTCTCGTTCTGAGAAGAAACCTGTGTCCAACAACGTAATGATAGTAGGGACGAGAAAAAATGTATGAATCAAAAAGAACTAGGGTTTCACTTATCAATAAACCAATTAATTATACCTACTAATTTGACACTTCATAATCATGAAAAGTATTATTGTATTTTAAAAATATACTCTAATAACAGCACAGACTTAAGCAGTGACATTGTCAAGGTAAATTATATATACTTAATAATACTTTTAAAATTAAAGCAACAGTCGAAAGGCGTTTTAGTTTACTCTGCGTTTCTAATCTCTAATGCAGGTTTATTGTCTATGGAACTCCGTAAATTCTCTTTTTAAATTCATGAGTCAATAAAAATTGTGTGGTTTTATCGCATTCGGTGCAGCAGCGCGCGCCCACTCGGAAGTGTTTAGCTCATTTTTGGCACTAAAAGCATTAAAGTGTGGTTGTATATCAATCTCGGCTCTCGTGAGTAGCCAGATGTGAGTTTTATCGTTTCTGGCTAGTTTTCAAGTGCCGAAAACCCATTAGAGGTATATTATACGATGTGAATAACTCACAGATAAGGATATTTTTGCACGAGCCAATATCAATCTCGCTTTCCTGTGGCTTGCCTTGTTTACTTTCGATGTACTTGTGCACCGCATTCAGTTTGTGTCGAGTGTTGCAGTATTCTTAAACACATATACATGTTGCTGTATTTTTTTTTAATATAATGCACCAAAACATAAGTGTGGCGGAACTTAGAAAGATAGAGCTCTTTGATATTTGTTAGCTCGTTGACAGATCTGTAAAATATTTCTGTTTATTCTACTCATATAAAGAGTTTTAGTTACGTAATGCAAGTATATTATAGGTTTAAATAGTATTTTATTTGCTCTAAAGCTCATCTTGTTAATTTGATCTTTAGTTTTTAAAACCATTTGCCTACGCCAAGTATATGTCAAATACTTTTAAATATAATTTGATTTAATATAAGCGTTATACTAATTTACAATAAGTTATGTAACAATATAACTATGTAATATTACTATGTAATAAGATTTATACTATAGAAAACAAAAAACTAGCTTACTTTGACTTTAAATTCACTTTCGTGTATGTTTTGTACACCACTCAATAATTCAAATGCGTTTGCACTTTCGTGCCCCGCGCAAAAGCTCTGCAGACTTGCATAACACAACGGAAGATATATTTATTTAAATACACATATGTTGCTGAAAAATTAAGCATTCGTAACATAAATTAAACCGAAGTTAATTAAGAAAAACCCAAGTGAAACGAGCGTTGGTTTAATATCTTTATAAATATAGATACCTCAATTAGCTTAAACCTTAAACTTTTTGCGTTTAAGGTTTTATATTGCACAATCGGAAGTAATCAAAAATAAGGTTCCATTAGGCCAATACGTTAAAGGTTAATTAATTACACACGATTGTATATTATGGTATATATTTTTAGTGTCAGAGATTTTTTCATTGTTTCTTAAGTTGTCAGCATGCGTTCTACGTCTAATGTGAATTGTGACATCATTCGTCTCAGAATTACAATTTTATTACAAATACAATTATTACAAATACAAATATTACAAATTGATTGAAAATAGGGTTGTGATTTGTCGTTGTTGTTATTTTTCAATGTAAACATTTTCTGACATACATATATAGCTACAGTTGACAACCCTTGTATTTTATGGCAGTTACAATACAAAATTGATTTAAGAGTACTTAAGTTTTGGTCTCCACACATTTTAAGCGCTTACAAGGTTTTTTCATTGCGCCCCATAATTGAATTCCGTTAACCGGCCACCAATCGCCGCGATAAACTCACTGACAACAAAACGTGAAGCCCGGATGGAGAAGCATTATCCGCCGTTGACATGACAATGACGCGTTTTCAATGTCATTGTGATCAATCATTGGGCACGGCGCACGGCGCGTTCGGTCGGCGGCGCGCGGTTCCGCCGCCCGGCGCAATACACATACTATTTACGTACCTTTCATTAGTTCTAAGAAACAAACCCGCGAGGAAGTGACGAGGTTTTTGTATCGGAAACAGCGTTTTGTGGTCGTTTTTTACACTGTCTCCGTACAGAGCGGCGTCTCTACTATGTTTCGTCGCTTTCATGTCCATAACGGGACGCGTACATTTAAATTTAAAGACGCTGCGTTGAACGGCAGGTGAAAATGTTTATTGCGTATTGCGACACGCGCTTTGCTTTTGTCAATATTATATTTTAGATAATATTGAAGACCGGGCGCGATGGCGCTCATTGGTGGAGACCTACGTCCAGCGGTGGACTGAAATAGATGATAGGCTGATGATAATGATGAATATTGAGTTATTAACAATAAATGTCATAACGATATAAAAATTACAATAAAAAACCGTATATTTTCGCAGTACAATGTAATGTCGTCTAATTTTTCGTAATAAAACGCAACGCCGGTAACGCGTCCGTCAGGAAACGTTATCGTCGTTACTGGAACCACACGTGCAGATAAAGAATTACACAATCGTTCATGACACTCAGTTAAACAATACCATTTTTTCTCAGTAGACGTTCAGTTTTTATCAATTTTTTTTTATTATCAAATATAAAATACGCAGTTCCATTGAACAGGAGGTGACCCTATTGCCATTTGTCAGTATTTATATTTATACCCGAAACCCGTGTGCGTGTATAAAAAGATTGATAAATGTAAATGATATAAGTCCAATTTGAAAGTATATAGATGTTTAGCAGTTATTGTTTTTTACGTATGCCCCAAATATCTAGCGTGATGGTATAATAATAATAGGGTGTGTGCTAAGTGCACCAGTATTTCATTAGTTATACTAATTCATTTTATATTCCAAAGTGAAATGTACAACATAACTAGTGAAACGTGGGAGTGTGAAATTCTTCTGCCAATCCCTACGAGGAAATGAAAGCGTGATATTATTTTTATCTTATACATACTAATTTGAATTAGGATGAATTTAAGTAATATTGAAATCGTAGTACCTATGTATTAATAAACTGTTTCTATTTTGATTTGTATTTAGACTTGCCAGTTCCTTTATTCGGCTTCCAGAGGGGGGAATTATATTGAGTTACGGCCCAAGTGTGGGCAATTTCGTTCGGTATTCGTACACATCCGTCAGCGAACGTGCGTCGATAGTGAGTTATTGTAGTAGCCATTTAAACTGAGCGAATAAATGTTCGCGAACCCGAAATACCTTCACTTAAAGTAAACTATCGCGTTTTCTAAATAAGAACCGTTATTTATGAAGGGTTGGTGCGTAGATTTACAAAACATCTGTAGTACGAAACGTAACATAACGCCCGTAAACCCCGTAGAGGTAGGTGGTTTCATCAGTTACGTTAACGTTCCATTATGGAATAGGCAGTGAACTTAATATATATAAACAATACAATACAAACGGGTTGCCATCTTGATTGTTTTACATAGATCATACATAAAATAATTGTAATGAAGATCAACTGTCTATTATTACAGGTTTTCAAATGCAAATCCCATCGTGACGATCGAAAAATAGTGAGATATCAATTAGTATGTTCAATTTCTTAAACGTACATTAATATTGAAGCGAGGTCGGCCACAAAGCGTACTATTGTGTAAGTAAATGAATCGTGCGTTACGAAGTGTATTTTACATTTATAATTACAGTTACTTGTCTGTTACAAATGTAGCGTAGTCATTGATGAAATGTTATATTGTGAGTGTTATATACATACATATAACTATGTGTAGACGTACCGCATTGCTTCTGTCGCACGTCGAGTGCCAAAGAACATACCTAGCGATTTTCTTTTAAAGTAATACAACAATGTTATACATAACGAAGGACGTTACGTATGACAGGAACTATGATTAAAGGATATTCAAAAGAACCCAAGTTCTTTACCAGAACTGGATACCAATATCCAGTTAGATCCGACTTGTTTTATTAGTGAAGCCGTTATCCGAGTGCCTGTTTTGTTGTCCTATTGAAAAAAACTGTGTATTGACTATTTTGTTTGTCGAGTGGTTGCAAGCGCGACTGCTGATTAAGAGGCCCTGAGTTCTATTGGGTGTTGCTAACTTGAAATTCGTAGTAGCGGCTCGGAGTCTGGATTTGTGCCCGGTGAATGGCAATAGGTTCATTCTCTTTACCCTATTTAGTGAAGCTAGCGTTAGCTCAACATCTGATGTTTAAAGATATCTAATTATAGTATTATAACCAGATCTCACGAATCCGAACGCCGCCGTAAAGTCATAAAGCAGGGAATGGTGCCAATAGACGCAATAAACAGTGCGACCAGGTACAGTTTAGACATTTTTGTTTAAAAATAAACGTTAATAAGAATCCTCATAACGTTTAGAGGAAATCTGCACACTTCAGAGTTTATAAAAACAACATCTCTAAAATGATTGCAGTCCGCCAACCCGCACATGGCTCGTTGTAGTCCATGGCCTTAACCCTCTCATTCTAAGAGTAAACTCGTGCTCCGACAGTGGAATGATAAAAGGGTCGGAAAAAAGATGCCCTTTTCGATAACTATTGAACTAATGACGTATATATACATATATATCAATTTATAATACATTTGCTATTTGATGAGAAAAAACATAAAAAGTTGATAAGTATGAACGAGTCGTTACATAAACCAAAGAAAATATTTAAAATCATATTCAAATATTATTTTACCATCACGCCAGATGCCTTACGGTATAGGCAAAGAGCAGCCAGTGCTATCTGTATCTTTTCACACCTGACGTCCTTATTCTAGGAATTTAAATAGTTTTGTTCGTTATAAGGTCATTTACATTCAGTGATTATAATATAATTTAATTATTTAATCATTAAGTCATATCAATTTTCTACGTCTAGAGATTATTAAATTGGGAGAAAAACGCTAAAACATTGAATGAAAAAACATCCAAACGTTTCAGCACTATTATGTACTAGAGAAAATATATTAAGACGAAGTTTTAGTAATTGAATAACAATTACTAACATAATTCATATACAATTTAATGTAATACCAAATCTTTCCTATAAACAAATACACTGCAAATAGCTTTCGTATAACAAATAATCGTATAAAATAAAGGCATATTTTGTCCAAAAATGTAATGGGAAAGCGGAATTTAATAGTAAACAATGATGGTGTTTTGTAAGAATAAAACTGCAATAGATACGATTTCTCTGCCGCGGATCAAGTCGCGAGATTTCGCAAGTTGTTTCATGTTAATAATACGAATATTTAGTGTTGACTGTTATAGAATTTAATGAATTTATCCCATGTTTCCTCTCGGGCAAGGTTTGCCAGCTTTTATCTGACATAAACAATTTGACTGACTTCTTGATCTGTCCTCTGAACCTAGGAAGTACTTTTGATAATGTACCACTCACTAGTAGCTATAGAAGAGTCCACCGAAACTGACATTCTTTAGCTTTGCAAATGGTTTATGATTTGCGACGCGCCTGTTTCCCGAACGTTTTAAATTATTTATTAATAATTTTAATTATTATGTATATTGTCACGCCAGGCTCCTTATGGGGTAGGCAGAAAGCATCGAGTGCCAAATAACTGTATCTTTACAGATCTGATAGATACGCTTCTGCATTTGTCACTATCTTGGCGCACACATGCCGATCTCGGAGACGAATTATATAACCATTTACTTTAAAGCTTTTTAATTTCGGTTCGTTATTTCGAAATAAACTTTTAAAGAAGACATATGAATCTAATGAATTGACTGTAACAAAGCCTTTGAACATCTGGATACAGACATGCGTTTTACATACAACGCAAATGGTACATAAATAGCAAATAAGATGTGCAAGAGGAATACTAAGGTAATCATTTTTTTCCTGTATACGTGCACGTATTATGCAAAAGCCTTAGATCTTACGATCTGTGCATACGATCATCACGGACACGACTTTATATAACCGCCTGACAAACGAGCGTTATACCAGCGCTCTTGAGAAATTGCAATAATTTCTCAATATTCATCTTAGTTGAGTCAGATGTGTTAATTGAGACATTTTCGATTTTAAACTTATATGTCACTTTTAGTTTAGTATACGAACACAGTGATGAATGTTGACGAGGAACGAAAGGTTTGTAATGATGGAGATATAAGTATTTGGCACTCTGTGCTCTCTGTCTGTGACGTACGTGATCTCGCGTGATGATATAATAACACCAATAATAAAGTTTAGTTATTTTTTTATACACATTAAATTTGTCTAAGCGGGCAATTTGTATTCACAGTTTTGTACAGGAAACGTTTTATTATTACGATTTAGTATTGGATATAGAAATTGATTGTTAATTAAGCTTTAACTGTGTATGTAATAACTGTCGTTACTACGAACCATAAGACAGATACAGTTACATTGACGGCGTGTGTAATGTTACTTTATTACTTTTATTGTTGTTTCTCGTTTTTCATTTCGTTAAAAACTGTTATGTCAAATATTCGCGCCAATTTATGACATTTTCCATTCCCATTTCGCTTCAGTCCAGCGTAAAGAAATATTTAGGTATAACTATATATATTCATTATTATTTTTCAATTCTTATTAATTTTATTTGTTACTTTATCATTCTAATTCATCTTTGTTCTTTAATTTTTAGTTATTTTAATTTGTATTATTCTATATATTTTTATTATTAGCGTTCATATGTGTGATTTACAAAACTAAAGACGTGTTTAATCTGATCATATTAATTTTACTTGTTAATTCAGTTAAATTAAAGATTAAGGTACCCGTATATTTCTTTGGACTGTGAGGTATCCACTTACTTAATATGTATGAAATAAAGACCTACTTCTATAATAAATGTAATATATGCGAAGATATTTTGCACTGAATTTAAGACGCCATTTTAACCAAATAAATAATTTTATTTGAATTATCAAAATTTGAATTAAATTAATTATGTTACGATAGTCAGCAAAATTCTCCTAAACACAAAATCACGCATTTTGTTGGATTTATAAAAAGTGCTGACAAAGAAAAACCTCAATTCGTGTCAAATTGTAAAATGCATATACAATAGGTTTTATTGAAATTATGCCGTACAACTCATCAGCTATTACCTCATTTATTGCAATGTTTGAAGACAATACACTAAAGCAACCAAAGTATACAAATATCTAATGCTGGTATATATGTATGTAACGTAATATTTACGTAAAGGGATTACTGTGTGTTATTGTTACGAAGCAAATGAATGCATATTCATTAAAATCGCTTGATATGCGCTGTAAGTGTGCGCTGTGTAAAGTTAACGTTTTCATTAATAACGGTCTGAACGGCACTCGCTCGTTTTTGCAACTCTCCGAGGGGCCATTGTTTTAGACGTCTCCGTCTACTGTGTTCTTTATTTAAAACAGCATTCTATAACGTGTTATTTATATATTTTTTAATTTTGACGTTCTTTTTTTGTTTATTATTCTTTTCTTGTTAATAAATATGTACCTAATAATTTAATCAATAAAATAATCAACTTTAAAATTATAATTAAATTATACAAAATTTAATTGTATTTAAAAGTTTTTTGCAGTTTTATTTTTATTATTCAAGTCTTCGTGTGTCTATGATTTAAAAGTTGAAGATCACGTATTCCTTTTTAAATGTCTCTGGTCTCTTTTAAAGGTCTTTCTGTAAGAAACTTCTGATTAAAATTTATGCACGTTTGATTTGATTCGTGAGCTATACGGCCTTGAGTGTCCAAGTTCCTTTAGTTCTATCGTATTTATCCTCATGTTATCCTAACAAAAATGTATCGTTACATTAATTACTACCTCAACATTGCTCAACCAGGTTTTGTCCATTGTCGTTGTGCTTGATCTTGAGCATTTCGTATCCAACAAAAACATAAATATGATAATTCACTTATTAAATGTGATTGTCAAACTATCGAATCGGCATCCGCCAGGTAGGACAAGGAAAGCGAGGCATTTGTTGACACGATAATTATCTATAGGTTTATTCACCTACAAAAACTGATGACGTGCGTGCGTACACCCAATCGCACGCACGAAATAAATACGATACGTGACATTCATAATTTATCTGTTCACGTTGGATCGCCCACGCATGGCTGCGTACGTACAAAAAGATTGAATCTGCAAAATTCTAATAAGCATTCTAAGTGTAAAGAAAGTCAAGTTTCCAAGCCATGCATATGTATGCTACGTACGGGCGTGTTAGACGCGCGGCGGACCGTGGCCGACGCAACACCACGCCGCGCCGCTCCGCTCCGTGCTGATCGCTACAGTGCCCAGATAACTAAACTATGTTAAAGATATATCTTTACAATTAATTGTTAATATCCCAATATAAATAAATCTCGAATTTGACGCTCAAAAAACAATTTCAAACACGCGAGTATTCTCTACAAATAGCTTAAATGACGATAAGAAATGCTTGAATAGAATAATGCACTGGCTGCGTTTATGAGATTGTCTGTTGTGAGAGGTACATGTTACTGGCTTTTTCTATCGCTCTTATGCTTCACGTGGTTAGGTCTAGAATCGTATGGAGCAGCAAACATAATAACATTGTTCACTTATACGGAACAAACGGATATGCAGTCGTCAAAGTAACATTCTACACACGTCACGTCACCAGTGGTTTCCGGCACAGTTGACGAGGATTAGACATGTACCTGTGATTTAATTGTCGTCAAGACCAGCCACACTGTTGCCCGAGCCCATTTGTCGCCGAGCTCGAGCAATACAAGTCACACTATTGATTTGATCTATACAGAACAACAGTTGTTAGAAAGCGGAAGAATTTGTTCCAAATCGCAGATTGAGCATAACGCGGTAATGATAGGTATCGTCGCTTGTTTTTTTTGCCTACGTGGCTCTAACCCGGCCTTTCTAAATAGGTGTATGTAAATAAATCACGCGGTAACATTTTCGTAACCCTTTTAATTGCTGGCATTCTGTGACAGTTGAAATTAGTAAAAGAATTGTTGAACAGTTCATAAAAAACCACGCGAAGTAGTTAATTGAGGTTTGTTAAGTAATTTTTTAAAGGTCAACGAGATATCAAAATTTGATTAAGTGAAAATTTATTACAAAATGAACTAGCGTGGCCGATGTTTTTATGTTGCCGCGGTGCCATGGGCGGAGTAAAAGTGCACGATATCACGCCAAGGTTTCGGGTTCAATACTCGTGTATAGAGTTCGACAGTACACCGTTCGGGCACTACGTTCGATGACATCTATTAAAGGACCGGTCCTGTTAAAATTGCTTCCGGTTACTATAATGTGGGGCTTCCTTTTCTAGCTACTGGCGCGCTGTGAAATATATTACAGCTTCGTTTTAATGGCTGTTGATTTGGTGATGTAAAATCAATAATAGTACTGTGGGTATTGTGACGGTTCTATATATACATAATATATCCAGGCATATACATATAAATGTACATATATGTATATCGAATGTTTAAATACAGAAACAAATCATTTTTCTATTCTTACAACATTAATGTCATATTTAACATTTGTATATCTCGGTTCTCGGTTAATGTAGCATGTATAAATGAGGAAACTATTTCTGAATGTCTTATTAATTGCTTCATTATCACATTTGTTCTATAAATAATATTTTTTTGTAATATTATCTGTAGAACAAACATGATTCAGCTGACGCAATATGTCAGTCTTCATAGCAACGCTTGTCATATGAAATCTGTGACAGTTCAGTGCTTCAGAATTAATCAGCTATTATGAGGAGTTCTGATGGATTCCTGTCCTCAATCACTGATATCGTGGTATTCGGTACGGAAAATTAACGTAGAACATCTCAATTCTTTAAGTTATATGCATACACTTATCACCCTGTATATGATAGATCTATTAATTATTGAAAAAAAAAAAAAAACAAGAGCGACTTTGATAGGTAAATTTGTTAATATACCGTGACATATAAATTTCAATTATTATTATTGTTATTCCTTGACATGCATACTCCATCATAGGACGCATCCGCGATTTCCATCAGGCGGGATCACGGCCAAACGCTAGCCTATCATATGATAAAAAAATTGAAATGTAAACATAACTTCGACATAAAACGTCGCTAGACGAAAATGTAGCGTATCAGCCGATCCCAATGTTACTTTTGAACTTCCTAGTAAATAGTAAGTTATGCCTTAAATTATATGATGGATGAAGATGGGAAAATATTTCCAAATTAAATATTATATGGTAAACTTAAGAGACCCTTAATTAATAGACCTCGCCATCTTGTAGGTGTGTTATGAAAGGATGTATAATACTATATAAATATTCTTATAAAAGAATATTCGTATTCTTAGAAGAAGAACGTTAACTATTCTTCTTCGTACATTTATTACTCATTAATTTCAATGTAGAGTATGAAATGGTTTCTTTAATAAACGTTTTGATATATCAAATCAAATACTTTACACATTTATTAGACATTATCTAAAGGAGGTATTAATTTCTTAATAAATTTACTTATCTATTAATACAACATTTTTTTATTTTTATTTTATCTGTATATTTTTGTTAATTTCTTAATAGTAATCTTGTTGTTAGTTATTTCATGTTACACAAAAAATCTAGTTTTTTTTGGTCAATCTTTTTTATATTGTGCTATGTCTCTAATACAATGTGCGCTACGTTCATGGTGTGACGTATAACGTAATTAGTCTATCGTGGAGCGTTTTACATCTCTCCGCCTACCCCTTCGGAGAAATAGTCGTGATGTTATGTTACGTTCAAAAGTGAAATATCCAACTGGTATGAACCGGAAATCGAAAACAGAATCTTTTACGGACGCCACTGACACCGGCCGAGTTAATCATATGTCACTTTAAGACAATTAGAGTGTTTGTGCAAGGCCTGCCTGCGTCTTACTATGGAGATGGTAGAGTTGCTTAAAACTGACTACTGATTATTCAACATGTTTATGTTAGCTTTAATATTATGTTTTCTTAATGTATTTTTGAGAGGTTAACTGATTAATATTTAAAACTTTCCGTAAAGTATGTTAATGTTTTTCACATTAAAATTATATAAAACTAAAAGTATTATCATATGGTGCATAATCATATTTAAATTAACCATTAAAATGTTAATTTACGGGAAAAGTTCTGTTCATAATTTACAAATGCATGTGTACTGATCACTTGCTGTTTAATAATTTGCTATCTTTCGAAGAATTTAAACATTTGCTACTCTATAATGTCCTTTGCTCTATGTAGAGCAAAGAAATGTTGGAATAAAATTGTTATTTTTTTTTAATACAATTAATTATGTGCCTTATCGTAGCACCTGTTGTTAATGTTTTCTTATGAATATAAAATGTGTGTGTGTTCTATATGTATTATTCAGTGGTCGATGTGAATTGGAAGGAGCGTAAGACGCATTAAACGTCAGTTCGAACCATAGCGTGTTCCCGGTCGCACGTACTGTGCGTTGAGTTTGTTGGATTGTTCGTCGAACGTTTGCGCCAACAGCTGGGCCAATATTGGCAAAACAAAATGTGTACTGACGTAGTGTTGTGTTGTGGTTGTACCTCATGGTGTGTTACGTGTTGGTAGTGCACGGTACGCCAATGTTCGTGGACGGACGAGGTTGGTACTGCCGCAAAGGTTAAATGTTAAGCGGGAAGTTGCAAAAATTTCCGACCCGTACAACAATTAGCGGACATAATAACTTTTGATTGTTTAACTAGGGTTTAACTGATTTTATTAAGGGACACGTTTCAAGAACATTTTGTTGAACAGAACATATTATGTTGTGTTCTTTTTGTTTTGTATTTATTAAGCTGTAATTGATGATATTATGTTTTATATATGATCTCTACTGGACAAAAGTTCTGATCGCATTTGTACCAGTATGACCACCTTTCAGGTTGTAAAGATATTTCTATATTTATACTTTCTATTTCCTGATTATTGTACCATTATAGCTTGTTAGCGGTCATTGATGATCTCATTGACCTTTGTGAGAAATTAGGTTTGTATTACTTAATTCGCAATGATATTACAATTGCATTAAAGGACTAGTTTATCAACGTGGCTTTGTCTGCTATTACAAGTGTACTTCGTAACTCTTCGTCATTATCACCTTTGTCAACCCTTTTGTCGTTGCACTGGGACACAGATCTCCAATTAATGAGAAGTGTGCAGGCCATAGGCTGCCACTCTAGTCCATAACGGGTTGGCAGACTTCACACGCCTTAAAGAACTTGAAGAATTCTAAAGTGCAAGTTTTCTAACAAGTACATACGGTAATATTAACGCTTCTAAAGGAAAGTCTTGCATATCGTTTCATTGAATTGATTTGTTGATTTTCGAATAAGTAAGATATTGTTTTTTTACATTTAATAGTGTTACTATACTTATACGTGATATGATTAAAATTAGAACTTTACATTAAACACTTCCTTTGCTAACTACCCAAACATGGGTACACCCATTTGCGCACTTAGTATGAAGTTTTCAGTTTGTTAGCATACATTATATTGTATATATTATATTGTACAAATTGCACCTATATTATGTATGTCAATAACCTGACAAATACTGTACGACCATTAAAAAAGAATTAAACAAACGCCTTTGCAGATAACCAAAACTAGTATTCTCGAAATTAGTTTAGATAGACGAGAAAATACTTCCTCAATCGCTTTATTAATTCTGTTGTTTATTTTATATTTTGTTAAATATTCCATCAAATTATGACATTAATTAATACAGGTTTTAATATCTGATCAATTGTCAAAGAATTTTACAATACCAAATTAAAAACACGAATTCGTTAGTCGGGAATAAAATAATTTGTGAATCAACTGTCCATTGACAAATTACATATAATAATAAGTATTTTCTAATACTATTCATTCACTATCCAATGATATGTGACATTATTTTTATTTGTTAAAACCTCGCCATTATGTTGTATGTGTTATGTATTTAATGTGTTCGTCTGACCTTCGCGTCGAAAATCAATTGTTCAAGGCACAGATAGGGCTGGCCGTTGGCTTTTTCTTGTAAGTGTCCGACCTTGTCCCTTCCAAGGTTGAATAAAACCGAAAGCTTTCGCGTAGCTTCGTGAATTGGTTACATACATATATCGTCAATCCTTTTATCGCTACCCTGTTGGAGTGATCTCCGCTCAGAATGATAATGTTTAAGGGCTTAGTTTGCCATGTTTGCCACGAGTGGGTTCACATCGCTTTGAAGAACTTAATAGAAAACTCTAAGGTGAGCTGGTTTCCTCACGATCCGTTCCTTTGTCGTTACCGCTGGTGAGCAATCTTAACATGTATCACAATTATTGATTTCACGGCTCTTCGCTATCAAGCGGCCACCAGTTGTCGAAGGTCGTGCACCTGCTGCAGCTAATGACTGTGTCGTGTCTAAGTGCAATTTCAAAAAGGAGCTTTAATATATACACAAATTGAAATATTACCATGTAGTTCATACGTCTACACATACATATATGTATGTATGTATGTATTTTATTGACGTTGCGTAGTATGTGCCCATGAGGATCATCTCGTCAATGAGGATTGACTGGGAGAGAATGCTACTAGGCATAAAGTATTCCATTGTGTCACTCAGTTTAAAGACTTGAAAATAAGGAAATATAGAAATGTATTTTAAAATAAGAAAATATCTTCATATGGGTACGTATCACCGTTATAAGAGCAAAGAATAAGGAAGTGTAAATTTCTGTATTAAACAAATTAAGATCTATTGTCGATGAAAAACAAAAATAGTTGTCTATATTAAAATTTTATTGTCTGTTAATTTTCATAAATAACACGCGTCAGATTTGGCTGAGTACCTTTTTATATTAATACTGGCTGGATGCCAAACCCACAATACCTGTTCGAACGTCACAGGTGGAGGTCGAATTGTTAATGTGTCTATACGAGCGGATAGGAAGACCTATTCGGCAAGTAATATTATAGTTCTACTTGGCTTACATACGTTACTGCGCCTGACCACTAGCTGGGTTGCATGTCTGTTTCCGCGTATAGGTAACACAAATCGATAAACAACACACACGTAGACATCGGTGCGTTCATGTTTTTTGTTTGGATGTGAAAACGTTAAATAATGATCGTGTATCTGTCTACGTACGTATTGCTATTGCGTTAATCATTTCATACACGTATACAATTGTGCTGGTATATATTATATTATTATATCATGCCAGTTCGTTCAGGGGTAGGCAGAGAGCATGGTGCATCCAAACGTTACTAACCCTTTAATGTGATTTTTATCCTTGTTTGATTCAAGCGTTTATTCCATTTTGTTGCTTTAAACAAGATCAATTTTATTTAGCACTATTTATTTATGTGGAAAGTCTAACGGTATTACAATAGCTCTTAATAATAACCTTGCACAGCATTGTCTACTCTGCTCCGTTACCGAGAGAAATCTCTCAAATTTCTCGCATTAAAATGTGCGTTCAGATTATGACACTTTCTCGAGCGACGCAATTTTAATAACTATTTTAGGAATAAACCGTACAGGACATTGTACTTGTGGCACTAATTGTATCATCATTTATGTCATCGCTGTAGTTTCACACATTAGAATAAGAATTAGTACTTTAAAAAATGGGCGAAATAAAGTTTCTTTTCTTTAAAACAATAAAATTCCCGGAAATGTTGCAAGAAACAAAACAACCAACGCGTCGAAGGTGCAAAAGGTATTTAATGTTTTGTGTAATTCGTTTATAGCCGTTCTGGTACTATAAATGCGGTTACTGTGATCTCTGAATGGAATTTAAAAGTTATAAAACGCAATTAATTAGGAACTTGGTAGACAGGAAATTCGGACCGCTCGGTCGTAAAGCAAACTATTTTAAGTAAAAATGTATTTATTTCATATTAAGTGGTTTTAATTGAGTGTTCTATAAATAAACTGGGCGGATGTTTGGAAAGCGACCAATTCTGTCACGCTATCGATCGCTAGGAAATCGGAAATCAAAGCGCCATATTTGAATTGCATTCGCTACGCATTAGAATCGATAATGCACTGGCAATGATAATTAAGTAATGAACAAGATAATTATATGTAATAATTTAATGATTAGATATTGATTTGAGTTGCGCGTCAGTTCTGTAGTTATCACACCTAATGGCTTACTTGGGGCATGTAGGTTCGTTTCCTATACAAAATGTGGATTGAGCTCAGGTATGTAGGTGCAAAAAATATCTATAAAAGTATATTTATATATAGTTTAACAGTCCTCTGGTTACCATAACAAGATCTCTTGACGCTTACTTTGGGATCAGATGGCCGTGTGTGATGTCCTAAGATATTTTTATTACTAGGTATAATAGATATCAGTAATAAATAGGTAGAGATCGCGGCCAGGCGTTTGCCTATCATGCAATAAAAATATACGAAAATATCTATGGTGTCATGTACCTGGCATTAGAAAAAAGTCTGTGCTAGCCGTAAATAGATAAGTCAGCCTGTGAATCTAAATATCTAGTTTATAAACAGACATATAAGTTATTACTGTTATTAGATTAAGTTGTCTTATTAGCCTCATTGGCTATTATACGACTAACACTGGATGTAGTATATTCTGTGTGCACGTTAATACTTTAGAGAATACTAGTAATAAATAGCAGTATTCGTCATGTTGTTTAGGTCATAAGCCAGGTTATAAATATGTTCAATTCAGATTGATGAGATCTCGTGGAAATTATACGCCTTTGTGAGCGCCTCGCTTCCATCTCGCCCCTTTCTTATATTCTAAGAAATAGCCGACTCGCGCGCTTTTATGAAGTTTCGTTATTGCACACGTTGACAGTTTTATTATAGGCATGACAATCGCTAACATGAGTCACTAATTTCATCATTAACAAACTTGTTATCATTATAACGGCACCCAGGCCGCTAACGGGGTAGGCAGAAAGTACGGAGTGCGAAATATCTACATATATCCTTTTTTACAGCACTGACATGCTTCAACATTTATCACTCTCTTCATAATAGCATTATTTTGGAGACTTGTTTATTTGTTCAAGATAGGTGTGTCTGGTCTTCTTCTGCACCTTCATCCATCAGAAATCGCTTTGAATTACGAATCTTTATTTATTCTATCTTTTTTATCAGTAGTTGCGCAGTA
>DWME01004270.1:0-16613 GCA_018244795.1 Parelbella ahira ahira
CGACAGCCGTGATCGTCTAGTGGTTAGGACCCTACGTTGTGGCCGTAGTAACCCAGGTTCGAATCCTGGTCACGGCATTTTCGATAACAATCTCGCGGAGCTTTGATTTTATTTTAGAAAATAAGATTATTTTTTTAATGTAACGTAATGTTTATTTTATTACATTTATATAATTTATTTATCATTTTCTATTTAATGGGATTTTAAAATTACCTTACTTTTTTTAACAATAATTTTAAAAATAATACTGAATAACTAAAAAAAAACAAATAATTATTGTATATAAAAAACTAAAAAAAATTATTTCTTACCGCCATCTACTGACATTTATTATTACTACTTGACTTTAGGCAACGTTTGGAAGAGTCATGAATACTATTATTTATTATAGTTACAAATATGCCGCATGGTGGCGCCACAAGTATTTGTTATGGTACGAGCACGCACCGCAGCTGTTCGCTATCATAGAAATCTGTGAGAGAAAAGGAGTGGTGATTAGGCTGTCTTTCGTGAAAAATTACGTTTTTTATATGGTTCATGGCCACACAGGGACTCGTGACCGATAAATGTGATAGAGTAAGTGGTGCTCCGTAGTGTGTGTTGTTATCAGTGCGTAAAAACATGAAGAAACTGTGTAATTAACGATGTAAACGTTGATATGACGTTTACTACAGTTTTACATGTGTGCGTGTAACGTTCGTGTCAGCATTGCCGTTGATTGTTGAAGCGAATCTTGTAACGGGAACATAATGCTGGTTCGGGTAAGTTGGTGATATTGTTTTGGTCGGTAACCTAACCTCTGACCGAAATGGTCACGCGTGTATCGAGACTATACATTCACAGATATGCTGATGACCCCGATATTAAACGATGCTCTTTCATTGCCTTAGAAAGCCTATTTCTCGCGCTGTCAATTTTTTGCAATCTTGTGAACTATATTATTGTTCTCTTTGATGAGTATATAAAGTATTTTAAATTATTCATTACAGTCTCAACTCGCTAAATATGTTGTGATAAGAATATTGGTTGAAACTTTTTTTAGTAATAAAGAAAGCGGTACATAAAATTAAAAATCAAGTAGTAAAATATTTAAACACAAGAATATTGCACATGTTACTCCACTCATAACTTCTGTTTCGCAATGGTAAGCGTCTATTTGTAACTTTTATGTATGAATTAAATTAAAAGAAATTAATAAACTTTGGCCGCCTATTGACATGTCCGTTCTTAAAATGGTTTTGTTGCTTATGTAACAATATGAAATACTTGCGAGTGTTAAAAGTATCAACCTTCAAACGTCAATGGATTTGAAGGCCAATTTATTTACCTATCAAATTGGGAATTGTTTTGTGTGTAGGTACATATTTTTTGTTCCGAGGAATGAGTGAGCTTAGTTATTCACATACATGGGAATAATTGACACATAGTATGCATACTCTGCATTAGGCTTAAAAATCCCGAGAAAATACCTCGTAGTATCTAATTAGTATTGAAAAAGTACAGTAAAGGGTAAATAAATAATTTGTATTTTCAAATAAATCACTACCTATTTGTATAAGGTCACGTACAAAGATAATATTAAAGAAAAGGTTGCGTCAGCTTTTTTCTGGTTGGAGAACTTAATTATGAGGTCATGTTTATTACGTACCTAGGTTCCTACTGATTAAAACTTATTTGCCTCGAGCACTACATTACTACCAATTATTTAATAACAAGACATTCGTTGCAGTTTTGACGATTAATTGGAGTTCAAATTTATTAGGTCTTTTGTCATTATCAAAAACATACAAGCAAGCGCTAATGACTTAATACATCATAAAGATTTCAGTGATTAATATTTGTTAAGTGAGCTAACTACCTATATACATATAGTTTAGGATTGCGTCATAAAAGTTTTAAATCTCGTCTTTAAAAATATATATTTATTATTTTCATAGCGAAATAAAAAATACGTATAGATATTTTTTCTCGAACATATTAATATAATTAGGAAACGTTGCTATATTTAAATATTGCTGGAACAAAGAATATAATATACGATACCGAAACGATTGGCATATCGCCGTTTCCAAACAGAACGCATACTAGCGATATTTGTAAGGTTTCCATAAATTATATAACTATAAACACTTTTTATCTTCATATAATACAATCCTTATCTACCCGTAAATATCAAAAACTCACAAAATTCAAATAAGGTGAAAATGATCGCTTTTAAAGAATTAATAGCCTAGAAATGTAGCATTACGCGAACGTACATACGAAAGATGAACATATCACTGTTTGACTTCAAGTGTGGAAAGTACTGATGACTGATGCGACGAGTATTAAATCTTAAATAAAATTCTGAAAAACAATATAAATCCATTATACAGTAAATCTCTTTTTCCTTTTAACCATTTTGAAGCTTTTATGGTTAATTTGAGGTTTCTGACGAAATATTATTTTGTATGAGTTATGCGAAAATCCTATTGCATTTTAAAAGTTGAATCGTTTGAATATTTAAACTGGTATCTCTGCATCGAGAGGACAGGTTGTTCAACTATTTGATTACGATCTATTGAAGCTAATGATTCACGGTCAAACCACTTCTGTGTTTTATTCAAACGTAACCAACATTACAAATATGAATGCTTATATGAATTTATAATATATGTAAGTACCTATATGAATAAAATTATATTTTTCTAAATGATCTACGCAAAACTTAGTATTGTTTTATAAATGCAACCTGTGGAAATTTAAGACATGTTACGGAACTGTTATATACTAGCAATATTTATTTATTCGCCAATAAAAGCGGGAAGTTAATATAGATGTCTCGAAAATACACGAATTGAATATAATTATTACGCATTAAAAGAGAAACATGTAATGTATACACAGAAACGAAAAACAGCTCAGGATAATAACTATTACCTATAAAGTAAAATAAGTGCACATATTTAAAAAAAAAGCATTTAATCGTACCTAATTTTTCAATGTAGAGCCTAGTAAATAAGGTCCCTATAATCCTAATTAATCTTTGTTCAATATGGGAACTGTCTATTCAATATGAGAAGGAAAGGGCCATAGTCTACCATGCTGGCCGAATCCGGTTAGCCAATTTCATACACGTAAGAAAACGGCGACTCTAAATTGTGTGTTTTATATATAATAAACGTATAAATAATTTTATGATTTTAGATCAAATATAGAGTGGAAAAATATAAATTCGAAAGTGTAGAGCACAGGCTATAGTACCTTTATGGGCCATTTTATAACCGTAATCTACGGCGAATGAACTCACGCGCATTACGATTAACTTAGAAGTCAATAGCACGCTAAATTATCATAAACGGTATATATGTACATATGTATTTTTATGTCCATATCTATCTTATGATTTATTTCGTTTGATATCAAATACCAGGCTTATTTTAAAAGTTTTACTATTCTCACATACTTGTTTAGAGTTTTCTAAATTTAATAAAAAATATAGAAATAATTTTGTTATTAGTTTTATGTTAAAGTTAAGTATACTACTGTCATTAAGAATACTACAGAATAATATATGTAGGTACATGAATTTAAACGTACTCTTTTTGTACCCGGTAAGGCTATGCGATAATTACACATGTTATGTTCATTATTACGTAATCTGGTGACCACGATAAAGTCGCTATTAATTGCTCCAGGTTGATTTTGACCATTAAATGCATATAATATTAACCAACAGAAATATGACGTTCATTTTGTTGGTAACGGTTGGAGTAAAGGCATTGCCCTGGACGTGGGTGAGATAATTATTGGGCAAAATTTGAGCAATTACGTCCTAGCCTTGGGCTCTTTGAGTGTAGATTGTTAAATTTGTACGATCTCTTTGATATTTTATTAAACCGGCACTATCAAAATATTTAATCTAGTACTGGGCTAGTGAATATATTATGTACATACAAATGTAAGTAATACTGATATATTATTGATATTTATACTTAGAAAAATATGATACAGGTGTATAAATAATACTTGTTTTAAATTAATATACGTAAAAACGTAACATAACGCCCGTAATACCCGAAGGGGTAGGAAGAGGAGTGTAGTACACTCCCAAGTTTCACCAGTTACGTTTACGTCCCATGGAATAGGTGGTGAGCCTATTGCCATACATCGGGCACAGATCCAGACTCCGAGTCACTACTTACTAGAAATTCTAAATTAGAATCCAATAGTACCCGACCCGGGATTTGAACCCAGGACCTCCCGTAGGAGTCGCGTCAGTCAATTAATATACATACTCGTATGTCGGATAGATATAAAATAAGGAACAAATAAAAAGTGATTAAAATAAATTTAACCTATTTTTATTTGCTATATATCTAGAATGGTTTTCTATATTCTATTAAATGCTTACGTTTTATGGGAACTGAATTATCGAAGCATAGATTAATTGATTCTATTACAGTGACACATTGCCATAAAACCTTCAAACGGGTTCTCCAATTTGTCCCAAATGCGAGTTGGCCGAATGCGTTATAAAAAATCATTTGGCACACAACTTCATCCAACTAAAATTCAACGCAGTTTTTTTCAAGCCAGCAAAATTCTCCGTAACCAGACTAAGCGTGTTTCAAATATAGTAAGAAATGTATTGAAATTGATCGGTCGCGGGTCTAATAAAATGTCGAATAGGAGAACTGCGAAACCCGGACAAGAAACTAATAGCGCAACGAAGTGCCCAGACGCTTTGCCGGAATTAGCTCTAGCCGCCATCGCGTCTTATAAAAGACAGAAGGATGTAGGGGATTTCACGGCATTTCTCCTAGGAGCGCTGGAGCGTAACTCCAGCTGGCTTAATGAAGTCATTGGTAAGCAAAACAGTTTTAAATGTGCGTTAATGATAGGAGCGGGGCCTAACAGATTTCAATTGCAAGAAATAATCTATCCCACTAGCGAAAACAGTGTTAAGCTCGAAGTGGAACTACGAGATTCTGATGACCATGATAAAGTAGCAATCGCTGCTCTGCTCAGACTTAGTAATTCGGAAATGGATCAACTTTTGAGGTATATCAAAACTCGTTTATACGAGAATCCGTTGCTGAGAGAAGAGCTGCAGAAAGGCAAGGCGTTAGGTTTCAGTTTTGCAGTTTTGCGACCGTTCACGGACAAACAATATCGAATAATGGAAAGAATTGTCATCGGTAGTTCTATGAAATGTGTCGTTCCGTTAAAGAAGCGAAGACGGGACGAGAAATCCTTGCCAAGATCTTGTCCTTTGAAAAAAGTCAAAAGAGTAGCATAATTGCACAGTTCTACCACACATAAAATCATTGAGTAAGAGTGAATAATAGCAGAAGATGAAACGTTTAGCGGTTTTTGCTCGCCGCAGTGTGACATGAAGCCGTAATGGCGGTAATTTGGGACGTCTGAAAAACGCTCGGCTCACGGTAAATTATACTCATTTTTGCATTGATCGTTTCCGATTACCCATGATGGATCACTGAGCGGTGATGGAGGGATTTATCATTGAACATTATTTCAATTTAAAATTATCTTAGTATTACGTTACTTACTATAGGTATACAATTAAACAGTTTAACTAGTGTCTGCACGGAGTTTTATTTTCGAAATTATAATTATTATTTCCAATTGCGATACAATTGTTTCTAATATATCTCTAGTTTCAAGTAGGAAATAATGCATGATGGATCATATTGCTTGCCTTACGTACATTCTGACCAAGATATTACATAAAATCTGTCTAAATTGTTTGCACGCAGCTTTGGCACCAAGCTCTCACATTCTCTGACAGTACTGTATTTATTTTGAAGAGGGTGTACTGTAAATTTCGCTCAAATGGTGAAGATAATAGCAATACGGCAATTAACCCCAATTTCGGCTCTTTACGCAAACTTTCATGTGGAACTAAAATGTGCCGTAACAAAGATCAATATCCCGGGAATCAGGGCGCCGTGCGCGTAACTCATAGCCACAAATCCTTCCCCCATAACTTATTACAAAATACCACGTTACGCAACCAGAGCTGGAAACAATAGTTTTTCTCATTTCTTTGCTAACAGGAAGGGGACCCGTAGGCCGATAGCAGACACGCAACTTTTCGATTTGCAATTCTGCGATTTTGTAGACATTGAATAGAGTAAGTCGGGGGTCGCTCAGACGTCTCGTAAACAACGTTCACGTAATACCACGTCATTATTATTGGGCAGTTCGTCAACAATATAAATTACGGCAACTAAACGTTTTATTACAATACGAAACCATCTATGCACAATTAAATGCACGTTAGTTGTCATGATATTGTAATTCTGGATTTTGTTCAATTGGCTGTCGAAGTTAAAATAACTATATTCAGTAATCAGGACCTAGAATATTTTAACAATATGTTCTAGTATACCGACCGACCGATTTACTTATGTAGTGCGACGCGTAAGAAATAATAGATTAAGGAGAAAACAGGTTATTGGCAAAAACAATTGTGAAAACTTCCTGATCTGCTTATCGGCGGAACATAAATCAGTTTAAGTGAACCAGTGCAAGGAAGTTGGTTCCGATCCGGCCGACCCGCGATCTGACTATGCCGGGCCGGGTCCAGCCGACCGTTCAGATTAGGCTGACGCTGTGTAATTGGTGTAATAGTTGTGTGATTTATTGCTTGATTTATACGTTGCCTAATAATAAGCCCTATTCGAGTTTTTTTTTCCTTTTTTTTGCTTTTGAGGTGGAAAGGGGCAAAGACATTACTTGATTTGACGACTAAATTTAGCGTACAAAATTTATTACCTAATTGGGTGGCAGAGGTTAAAAGAAAGAAAGATTTTTTTTAATTTATAATATGTAACGTGTGGGTAATTTGGACAAGCGTTAAGATATAAAAATTCAGCAAATAGAGCGATCGCAGACTCCACAGATTATAAAATGGATCCTGCTCAGTATTATACTGGAAGTCCAAAAACGGGTTTGATTAAGTTGTCGCTTTATCCAGGCTTGCAAGGTGAGTTATTTACGGTCGAACAAAGAAAGTGTAAATAAAGTAACCGATGATTCTAACAAAGGGACAAAAGTCTTTATGGTGACACATTGTTGTAAAACTTCTTACCAACTATAATCCATTGTTCACCTCAAGAAATACTTCTTAGTTTTTGTTACTTCGACTCGAAAAAAAGCGGCAGAGATCCCAAGCCGTCGGGGATAGCAATATATATTATTTTAAACCAGTTAATTTGGCAAAGAAATTGTTTTCGTACCAAAAATGAAATTTTCTCATCGCCAACTGGTGTAGTGGGAAAAAGTAAAAAAGTCCGTTAACTTGAATTCCCCGATTCGTGCACCGCCTGGGATTCTGACCACGGTCCAGATTTAATTTACATCTGCGATTTTGCTTTTTTTGTTTTCAACCGGAAGTTTTATCTCTGTAAAGCACTTGGAAATTCTCTAACGATATTTCGAGTCGACTAACAAAACAGGAACCTCTTAGAAAAAACTGGTTTGAATTTTCGAAAAAAAACATAGTAAACGGCGCTAGTGAAATCTAGAGCTTCGCAAACATTGAGGCAGTCCTCAAGGCTCTTTCAATATTAAAGCATTCATGAAAGCTCATTGTCGGCCAGCAACTTTGCATAAAGTAGCAGGAGAGTGCGAAATTATGGAGGAGATAATAACAATCTTATAAGAACAGATAAATGCATTGGAAGTACCACGTGATATAAAAGGGGACATAAAATAAGACTGTTCTTAGGGTTAAATTTTTATTTTAAACATAGGAAGGGATTTTGATGGCCCTCCCACGTCGTGAAAGCGCGCGTCGTCACGAATAACGGGAACAGGGCTCCCACGGCGTCATTGAGTATGCAGTTACAATCCGAACAATGTTTAGTGCGCGCGGCCATTTTGTGTTCTGTCCTCGGAATAGATTATCGCGCAACGAGTTCATCTTGTTTCGAAGTTTCGACCATGTTTTAATCGAGTTTTGTTGTATTTTGATTGGATTTTATTTCGTTTACATATTTATTCAGGATGTTGTTGAAGTATCTGAAATAAATTAACAATATCGCAGTACCGTCTGCTGTCAATGTCGAATTCAAATTGAGTCTAGTTTCTGAAAATAATAGATGTTTATGCTAATATATCGTATACTGTTGTTATTTGTAAGTTTTAGGGTCTCATGCACTTACCTGCGAATACATATGGTGTGTACTCGTTATAAACCCGTTCACCATGCACCCTTTCCACCGCCACCTGCTTCCTGTCAGCCCATCCGATGACCTTAAGTAACTCGATACGCACGGGGGTGTTTTGTTGCGACAAGACCTTTGGATTTATAACTCATATTATTAAGAATATAACTTTATTTAGCACAATGATTTACTGATTTAGAAAACAACCTTACTTATAGACGTGATTATGGACATTATAAGTGGGTGGACGTGTTTAGCAATTCTCATTAAGTAGGCAATATTTGCTAAATGTCATATATTATAGTACATTTTCATAGCGGGTTGATTACTTTTTATTTAATGTTACATATTTAAAAATTGCCATGTTCAATACATAGATAAGACTTGTTGTTTTGTAAGTTGCAGGTAATTCATTGTTGTTCATTTTTAGCTGCATTGTTTTTGTAACATGTATCATAGTTTTAAGTACTTATATTTTGTTTTTAACATATTTGGTATCTATCACAATATGTTCTCGAGAGTTTATTTTTTTCTGTTTTTCATCAATATCACAATCCATCGCCTTTATTGCATAGCTGATACTAAACTTTCCGAGGATGTCACCCTTTTCCCTCGAGTTTTCCCAAAAACCCTTTCCCATTTTTTGATAAACGTTTCGCCCGATCGGCTGACCGGAGGGTTCTAGGTTCGATAATATCTCGTCACGACAAATTTGGGTGCCGTGTCGGCTTAGTGGGGTACATCCGATAAATCTTGTACGTGTATTATGTTATGTGACACGTATGTATGTATGTGCGATTTTGAACATTCGAATTACAAAACGATAGAAGATTTTTTAAATATAGGTGGGTAATTGGTGGACAAAATGGTTTTCCTATAACATACTTGACGTCTCAACTTTCATTACAATAAGCTTGGTAGGAAATTTCTTGGGTTTTCTTGGGTGGACTGACATCTGTAGTACACGCATTATTTAGTTATCCTTGTACTTTGCCCTCATATATTCGTTGACATTCTTCGAGCGACTGCCCGATGTCGGTAGGACTATATGCGATTAATTGCTACAATTTTAGTAGAACTTATTAATAGTAGTAATTATTAGTAGAACGTGTGATTGAACATGTAAATAGTTAATAGATGTGTTGTATTTCAGTGTAAATGGTGTGGATGACGGTTACACGAATATATTAGAGGCCAACATCTCAGTTTGCTTACCAAGGCAACCGTGATTAACTTCTATTATACAATACGAACTATACATACACTAACTGCATTTATTGAAACCAACAATTCCGTCCTCTTCCTCTAGCCCTGATTGAAATTGGTTGCAGGTTTATGAATTGTAGTGGTCCTTTATTCCTGGTGCATTTTTGCTACTTTCCTTACATAAAAATTAAATAAGTTACCACATATAAATATAAATTCCTTGCTGCGTAAAGATGATCTTCGGATTTAAAATTTTGATGCCAATATATTGTCTTTTCTAATGGAATATGTTATACCTATTAGCAATGGAATAATATTCAATAGTAGCATAATAGACAATTGTTCTAGAAACATCTGGTAGTTCCTAATAAGGACATCTCAATTGTAGTTTATTTTAAGAGCAAGTTAACTATCTATTAGCGTCCAATGTCTATGCCTACTCATAAATGTCCAATGCAACATTGTTACAATGTAATGTATGTATTTGTGAGTTAAAGTCATATACTAGTCAGTAATCGTCAAACTGTTTATTGTGCCATTCTTTGACGCTCATATTATAAAGTTCTAGGCCCTAGTTTATCGGAAGGTAAACTATGTTTATTTTAACCCTTCATAGTGAGTGATATTCCATCCTTAAAACGCACGTAGCGTTATGATGAGAGATGTGTACCAGGATTGGAGTCCCACACACCCAGAATGGGAGATTTAAATTTAATCTATTAATAAATCATTTGGAAAAATCTTTTATTTTCCAATGTGTGCAATGGAACTGGACAAATTTTGTAAAATGTTTTCTAGACGAAATATATCTTAGACACACACAGGACCTGAGGCAGCAGGAGTAGATTGAATAAGACCCGGAGAGCAGTTTTTTCGATTTGCTGTGCTGAGGAAATGTGGTTGGTAGGCTATAGAAACAAGGGTTGGCCTATTAGCCGCATTAATTAATAATAATTTACATTTTAGGTGACGTAGTCCATAGTGTTTTATTCCGAGACCTGATCTTATCCTGAAAATGAGATCTGATAGTTGAGCAATTAAATCTTAAAATACTCATTTTGAAGTAATACATTCATAATCTCCACAATGAATAGTGTACTAAATAGATTATACTGCATAACAATTCACACCTTTTCGGAATACATCCCTTAACACATTGTTTTATTCATGAGCGTTACAATGCTTATCGATTCCTTCACCGTTCGACAACCGTCCCATAAACCATCCGAACTTTAAATATGAAAGGAGCAAGAAAATCGCGCCACTTTTTCAGGGAAGCCATAAATATTCTTAGATAAATATGTATCATTGGACGCTGTCGCGGTCGTATAAGTTCGATATAGATGTTGGGGGGTGGAAATTCAAAGAGTTACCAAGTTGGAATAAAGGGCGCGAAATCAGGTTTACCCTCGGAGAAAGGCATAGGCAGTTTACGTGTCGATTCGGTGTAGTCATAACACGTTGTTTTGCCGAGCGGCGTTTGTTTCCTCGTGCAATTTATATTTGGAAATGTGTGACTCGAGGCCGATCTCGTGGCAGAGGAAAAGTTTAGAAGCTCTTCCGCGCTCCGATGCAATAAAATAATTTCTCATCGCTCACCTTATATAACTTTGCTAGGTATCAAGCGGCATGTGATGTCAATAAACATAATAAATAGGAATTCTCATGAAACCTTCTTAAAAGCCAACTCGGTAGTCTAAAACCCGTCAGCGAATAAGACGTCTAAGACTGGCTTAGTGTTCTGCGGCTGATTTCTTCTGGGAAATAAAGGCACAGCGATGACAGTTATGAAATATACATTTTTTAACATATTACACCATTTGTATCTACATATTAATTTTGAAATGTGGAGCAAATTAAAATGGAAATATGTGTAATAATTCATTCACGCTAGATGAAATTGCAACGATCTTCTAATGTATCCGACTTGTAGAAATAAGAAATCATAGACGCCGGTCGTTAGCGGAAGTCTATGACGAATGGCCGTATCTCCTCCCCAGGACGTGGTATATAGAGCGGAAAATTATGGGATTCAGAAATATTTGACGTTTGCAGTTGAGAGAATATTTGCTCCTTATTTATATTTCAGGCAATTTTTATATCATAATACGCTTGTGTTTTTGCAAACCTACGATATTTAGAAATATCACTTATGTATTAGAATAGAATAAATTTAGAGTTAAAAAGACTAACAAAAGTATTTTTATTTGTTGAGCGAAGCCGCTGTTATCTAGAACATCACTTGAATGCTGTCTGAAGCGTTGCAAACGGCCAGTAATTTTGTCTGCTTCGTTAAGATAGTGTGTGAAACATACTGCGGTGGGTGGTCACGTATTGCTACTCGGATTTAATTAAGCGTCGATTAAAGTTGCAGTCCAGACACGCAGTCCGGTTACCCGCAGATACGGATGTGTTTTAAAACTCGGCCCCCGTTTAGCTTTATGATCAGAGTCAGGCTATATAGATTTAATACCAATAACGTAAGTAAAATTTACGTATAATTCTATAGTATGAAATGTTTTGTGACTGACTCCGTCGTTGATTGGTTGTAAGGGCGACTGTCGGTCGAGTTGACGTGGGCTCGATTCACGGGTCGAGTATTATCAGCTTTTTCTATCATAGAATCTATCTGGATTTGTGCCTGGCTCGCGGGTGAACCATGAGAGTGTATTACATTCCTCTGCATATCCCGTCGAGGAATACAAACGGAAAAAAAAGTGTTTTTTTTTATGTATTGAGGTTGAATGGAATATATGTATAATTGAAAAACTTATCGTATACACATATATAAATATCGTTCTTAAGTACTTAGGTACGTAAAAAATGCCATTACATGTCATGTTAATATGTTGTATTTCATTTCTTCGATTTTACGAAGTTGCTTGAACTATTTTAAAGTTTATATTTTTCATGATCTGTAATTCAGAGCAGTCATAAATTAATAAATCTAATAATTTTTTAAATGACTATATTATAAATAAACTTTTGGGAGGTTATATGAGAGCAAAATATTTATTTTAAATATTATTACGTTATTATTATTTACGTATAATACAAGCTGCAGTTAATTACGTAGGTCCTTGATAAACATGCCTTTCAAATTCCTTTAATCATGACTCGAAAGACTACTTTGTTATTTAATATCAAACTCAAGGCGACGTTGTGAAGTTTACTTGATGGATATTTTGGTGGGTATAAAAATATAGGGAATGCAGGGTTGCTACTGGGCTCTTGCGAACATCCTTTCTTTTTTGCATCCTTGCTATATCGCCTTGAATTTATATTTAATTTTTTCATGATTATACCACCCGCAAACTGCTGCTTAACGTGACTGTTAAAATAAATAAATATTTCGCTACATTACTTGTCATTTTTTAACGTCGTTTTGAAAAGCGGCAACCTTATATGCAGCCCTTATTAAAAATTTAAATACAAGGGATGAAGCGGGCTCGTGATCGTCGAGGGCGTTAGTGATCTCCGAGATCACGAGTGAACATTTTATGTTCATTCAAAAAGCATCGATGTATCCGACTTCGCCTAAATTATGCTAAGTGTGTTTGATATTTAGTGCCGGTGAGCGGAGTCTATTCAGTGCTGCCGAGGGCCTCCTGTTGAATATTTAATGTTGATAATACAGCGAGATTCTCTTTTAAGGAACGTTTCAGTGAAATAATACTGCGCAAATTCGAACTGAACATAATGAAAATTTATAAATAACATTAAATTACTCTTCTCGTCTTGTTTTTGTCTATATTGTTACAGGAAACGACTTCTCTAATCCCGTGTTGCCATCATCACATCAGCCTCCAGCTCTTGTTCTCGTATATGTACTCGTATGTATGTACATGTAGTTACGAAAAGATGGAAAGTTGCTAATCTGATAGTATCTAAGTATAAAGTTATTTAATTACGATGCAAATTAAGACAAAGAAGGTCAGATATTATCAGCCATAACTTCAGTTTTGAAACAGTATACAATTTTTTATGTAAAACATTTCTCTCACGGGAGTGCTTCCGGCAGGAAGGAGGATCCCTTTAATTGTTAAATAGAAATATTATAATTTAGGCAATGTAATCTCGGTAAAAATTCCTGGTAATTAAAAATTCGTCAAGAAAAGAAATTGCCCTAATTTAGTGGGCCAATGGCCTTCGGAACATTTTATTTAATAAGGCTTTGTGCAGCCCTCCGTACATAATTGTAAATTAATTGCGTTCGCGCGAAGAGGGACCTCCTAATGGCTAATTAGCCAAACGATAAATATATTTTGAGTAGTCGTCTTCATTACTTTATTTTTAGGATTTCTGGGATTTCCTGTCTTGTATGTCGCAAATGTCGCAGATCGTTTGATTTCAAATGACTTGTATTAAAATTTTCTTGCCGATATTATGTTGCCATATGTTAAGTATTTAACAATTTAATAAAAACACCATAAAGTGTGATGTCTAAATAAAAGCTGAAAGTCTTACTGATGTTAGTGGTCTTGCAATGATGGATGTTCAAGCGTAATCATTAAAAATCCGGTTTGATCCTCATTGGGGTTTTTATGTCAACGAGAATTAGTTACTCTCGAAGTTTCTTTTCTATGCTATTGTTCCATCAAAGACTATTCTGTGGCTAGCATTGACAGTGTGATATAAACAGTAAATGTTTTATTTACTGTTATATATACATTTATAGCACAATTGTAACGTATATAAATGTAAGATTTATGCACTCTTTCCCTATACAACCTTTAGCTACGCCAATCCTCTCACTTTTCAGTGCACGCAATATTTTTGAAAAATGTTACAAATATTACTTTTTCCATTTAAATACATCCTTTTTTACTGGTTGTTTTGTTTATATGTTTGATGAATTTACAACTCTTATTCTGCTATCAATACTATACAGACGATACGCTCAATAATTTTTCTAATTAAAACCTGTTGTAGCAATCGCTCGTGGAATACTTACTCATTGTATTTATTTATTGCCTAATTAACTTTATTCTTCCGCTAGGTGAACGACCTTACAAAGTAAGGTACCTGACGTATAATCTATTCTTAACACGGTCCGGGGAAGCGGCGGAGGTAAAAAAGATGAAATATTAGATTTCTCACAGCTAGTGGTTTCAATCCTACGATATTTAATTAAACGCCGCCTCGCGGGGTTTCGACTACATTCTCCAGCCACTCTGTTTCGTTTACTCAGTGCTGTCGATACTCGCTTTTTTCGTTCTTTTTCATTTAGTGTTTATTCCCAATAATTTAAATGTTTTGTTGCTTTAATTACAGTTAATTTATTTAGTATTTGTTCATATAGAGTATATTATGAAATCTCAATCTTACTTATTGGCAGTAATGTTTGTTGTTCTTGATATTGAATATATGGAACTGCATCTCTTGTTCGGTGTCCATAATATATCAAAAAATATAAATATATAAGATACCTCTGTAGCAAAAGCACAAAATATGAGCTACGTGTTTTTGCTGGATAGATCGATGTATGATATGATGGTTTTTATTGTAACGCATAAATGTACTAATATATTATTAAAGATAGGTGTAACGACATTGTTATATTCAAGCTAACTCGTAATATTTGTGATAATACATTTTATAATAGGTATGTATTTAATAATTGACTACAGGCTCAGATGTCTAATACATGAACACCTTTTGCTTAGGTTACATTTTTTTTTTGTTTGAATTTAATAAGTATTGTATTTGTATTAAAAATAAAAGGTAAGCTTTGGAGGTCCATTTACAAAATTCGTTTCGGTTCACGAAGAGATGGTTTATTCGTACTGTTTACCAACGCAAGCGATGCTATAAAGGAAAGTTATTTATAATTTTTATGACATACACTTATTTACAAGCTGCGACAGCTTACTAGTTTAGACAACACTCTCCTACTCCATGGGCCTGGTGTTCAAATCGTAGGACGCGCATCTAGACAAAGTTATGTGACTATTTAAAATTAAAGGTTTCTTGTTGTAAAGGTGAAAGAAGACTTCTTGAGAAAAACAACACACCTTATTATTTCTAAGGATTATCTATCTATGTAGAGGAATATTGTTTGTTTGTAAACAAAACTTACTACGATTAGCCTGAGAAACACAGGCAGATGGGCCGTTAGCTGGTAATTATTTTATCGATAAGTTATTTTTTAAATTAATATTAATTAAAACGCTTAAAATAACAATTACTTTGATAAACGATTAATTATAATAATTAATTATTTGTAACATTCGAGAAATGTCCAACGCCTTGCCGACTGATGGATAGCCTTTATGAGCTCCGGAAAAGGAAGAATTGCTTATATATATTTTATAACACTGTCAATTTTTGGAAGCAGTGGTAAACAGGCTTTCCGCTATTAACTGCGACCCTCTGCTGCGTTAGTTTCTCAAGTCGTTTTTCCGATGGGACTCAGGTGTCTTCCGAATTGTTTCAGTGCGAAATCATTTAGTTGGACCCTTGAATACACTCCCTCAAGAATAACTTACTTTTATCTCCACGCCGAGACCTTCAGAAATCACTATTCGGGGCGGGGCTAATGGCTTTTGGGGGCACCCATTAAAAGCATATGTCCCTTTACGTTTTAAGTACTTATAATGTTGAGAAGGATTTCGCCTAAAGCATTTGGTGCGCTATTTTAGTTTAATTTGTACTATTAGTCTTTTATGGGCTCTGTTTAATGCCTCTCTGATATATGCTCACTTGAACTTTGGTGTCGTTGATAATTATAACGAAATTTTATCCTAATAAATAATTACTTGTTATCTGTGTGTTTGCGTAATTAGGGTTCAGATACATTAAATATCTAATGATTATTTAATGTGCAGTAGTGGCAAACTTCCTTATCGCAAATTTATTGAATTATGTGTAGCAATATTATATAAACGTTGTCTTTAGCCATGTCTAATTTATAATATTAGTTTTTATAAGAATATAGTAATAAAAGACGATGTGTGAGTGGATATAAAATTTTTTTCTAACTTTAGAGAAATAGTAAAGTCAAATAGTAAGCGACCCGGGATTTGAACCCAGGACCTCTCGATCGGCAGTCACGCTTGCAGCCGCTCGATCAACGAGGCAGTCAATACTTTACTATAGTAATTGTAAGTGTAGATGTAATGATTATAGGAAACAATGGCGTGTTATATTCTTAAGCTAGTTCATATGGAGTTGGTCGTCATTACTGAGCCCAACAAGCAATAACAGGGCTTATAGGCGATAATTTGTTAGATT
>DWME01004271.1:0-16612 GCA_018244795.1 Parelbella ahira ahira
GGTCCTGGGTTCAAATCCCGGGTCAGGTGCTATTGGATTTTTCTAATTTAGAATTTCTAGTAGTGACTCGGAGTCTGAATCAGTGCCCGGTGTACGGCAATTGGCTCACCACCTATTCCATGGGACTTAAACGTAATTGGTGAAACGTGGGGGTGTAGTACATCCCTCTGCCTACCCCTTCGGGGATTACAAGCGTGATGTTACGTTTTGTTACGTTTTATGATAATTCTATAAACCATATTATAATAACTCATAATGTAATTCTATAAATCATATTATAATAACCTCAGGTATCAAAAGCAAAGTATTACGTTAAAATGACTCTGCTACTCGGATGCTGGGTTTTCTTTACGACAATCTTCTTGATGTACAACGAGAAAAAAGAAGTTATTAGAAATACAGCAGTAACCTCTGATGATATAAAATGTAAGCATTGTTCATTCTTGCAAAAAAGAACTAATAAAACGCACCTGTAATTACTGAATCTTATGTGGATTATCAAAAACGAAATTTGCCTAATTTTAATCGGGTAACCGCATGCGAATCATCACAAAATAATCTTATGAAATTTTTTTTGGATTATTTTCCGGTAAACTCCGTATTATTTTACTTTGTAATTTTTTCAGACTATCCTCTACAAATGCTTGGAAATGATAGAGTATTAGTGAAACTATCTGGACCCTTTATATCAGAGCAAGCTGAAATAAAAATGGATTCTATTGACTATGACAATGCCGACAAATTGACGGTTTGGTTTAATGAGAGCGAGACCTTAGATGCAACGAAAACTAAGGTATGCAAAAAAAATAAAAATTAAAGGTTATTATTTCTCCTGGCTGTCTCATTATCTAAGGGGTTCTAAGCGCGGCTGATGATCACGCGACTGATAATCACATGTCTGATTATCAACATTACTCTCCTCGGCCTAACCCTTCGGGGAATGCTTACTTTAAAATAATGAATTTAATTGTGACGTTTAATGAAATAGTAATTACAGAAAGGCGCATTTAGCCATAAATATGTCACTATGTATATTATTTATTGCAAAACGCCTGTTGTCGTGTTGACTTTCTAATTAATATTATTGATTATTACATGAGTCACTGCCACGGTAAATAAAAGTTAATATTACTCATAAATAATATTGTGTTTGATTATAGGTTGGCAGGTAAAAATTTGTAAAACTGACACACCTTTTAGTACCTATTTCGATAAGAATAAAAATGTGTATCTGAAATAATAATACAATGCTTCTATTCAACAGAAAACGAAACCATGGACAATAATCCTACAAGACAAAAATCACGATTACAACGAGGGAGAAGAGAGATCTCACGTTTTCGTTTTGAATTTTACGAATTTCCAAAACGTCACGATGGCGGTCACTGCGACATCTAAAAAAGTTATCGCCTTCACTATTAGTTACACCGTAGACCCGTTAGATGTCGCTGTAGGAGTAATTTATGCTGTTATATTGTTATGCGGACTATACGTCTTAATTATATTTGAGGTTAGCTCGTGTTATTTTTTCATCATCATCATCATCGATTACATCATTGTCATTAAAGTCAGCCTGTTTTAAATCCACTGTTAGACATAGGTCTCCCCTAAGGGGTTTTGCTCATAATCCCCATGCAAGTATTTCTTCAGTTCTTCAACCTGATGTTACAGGTGATTAACAGAACAATGGCAGCGATATTAGTATCCACCACATCGCTGGCAGCGTTAGCTCTTGTTGGAGAACGACCGTCACTGCCGGAGATCATATCTTGGCTGGACGTGGAGACGCTGCTACTGTTGTTCAGCATGATGATCCTAGTCGCTGTGTTGGCTGAGACCGGGATATTTGATTTTCTAGCAGTTTTTACTTTTGAGGCAAGTAGTACCTATATATATATAATAGCTTCCCAGAGTAAATTTTACTGGAATTCACAACTGTCCAATTTTATACAGAAGTTAAAGCCCTGCCGGCAAAGTTCACGGATAAATGATAGCTGTACTATATCCCCAAATATTAGATTGTAAATTACACTTTTGGGTGAAATATACCTATCTATTATTTCAGTGAAAACCATATTCAATGAGATTATCGCGTTTATATTGCATTCCATTTCAGGTCACTAAGGGACGACTTTGGCCTCTGATCTATCTCCTTTGCATAATAACTGCTGTTGTTTCCACCTTTCTGGACAACGTAACTACCGTTCTTCTGATGTCTCCTGTCACGATCAGGTAATTTACTTCTTTTGTCAGTTAAAAAGTAAGATTTATATTCTATGTAGTCATTTACAGTGTCTGTCATCAACATTACATTGCTTTTTGCGTACTTATTAATTCTACTTGGTTTATTTAAATCGACCGTAAAAACAGACACTAAAAGTAGAAAAAATGAAAACCCTGATTTTATACGACATAAAACTGAATAACGCTGAAAACTGATTCACCTGTCTGAACGCTCTGTCACATTTCAGACGATTTTTTAAAACTCTATATAAAATTCTGCAGGCTATGTGAAGTTATGGACTTAGACCCGGTACCAATTCTCATGTTCATGGCTATATATAGCAACATCGGCGGTACTGCCACCCCTGTTGGTGACCCACCTAATGTCATTGTCGCTTCCAACAAAGCAGTCATAGCTGCGGTATGTACGTGGCTTTATATTTTTTGTTGTTGATTAATGTGCGAAAGTCTTCATTATAGTAATTTCGGAGTTCTACAAGGCTATGTATTAGCACCACTACTTTTTGTTTATAATAAAGTCAACTAATTGTGACTCCACTTATATTATACAATCGTTAAACCTCATCGGAGGCTTCATTAGAAATAGAAAATATATCCGACAGACAGGTTTGTCCTTAACCCATATATTCGCCAGTCCACACTAGAACAGCGTGGAGGCGTGTGGAATCGCCTGAGGAGAGAATACCAAGTAGTGGACCAAAAAATTTGCAGCCATGGCTTAAAAAGATGATGAAAGATTTTAAATTTAATACTACTATTATACTGCTATTAATTATACCTAATTAAATTATTTTGTTTATTCAGGGTATTAATTTTACAAACTTCACAGCACACATGGCATTAGGTATAATATTGGTGTGCATACAGACGTCATTGCAGATTAAATATATGTTTAGGGATCCTAACAAACTCCGCCTCAAGATGCCACGAGAGATTCAAGGTAACTGTCAACATCACTGTCAAATAGTGTATGGACTTACCTGTTATAAAAATGCACATAATTGAAAAAATGTATAAATAATTGTGATGAATCATTTTCATGGTCTATTTTTAGATTTGCGTCAGCAAATCTCGATATGGCGTCGAGCGGCTGATTCTCTTCCCCACCTCAGTAAAGATGTACAGGTCGTAAGAGAAAGACTTGAGCGTAAGATCAACAAATTGAACATCCAGCTGGAAAAGTCTATTAAAGAGATCGGGAAAAGAGCGTGTCCTAAAGAGACTTTTCAGAACACTCTCCAAGAATTGAAAGAGAAGGTAATGGCGGGTTTATATTTACGCCAGTGCATTACCCCCTTTACATGTAAAAACAGTAATATGTTCTTGTAATTCTTGTATCGATATGAAAAATCCCTTATGTGATGAACAGAGAACACCAAATGCCAAATGTCTTTATTTTTACGATTTTAGTAACTCTCCAAAAACATTTCTAACAAAAAATGTACCGAGCTATTTACTTAGATAAACAAACACACAGTTACATATTCAGTAGTTCCACACATAATTGGACACGAGCCTCCTATCATACGAACACGATTAAACAGAGATTATTAGCCCAATTAGTGATTGGTTTAAAAAAATGTTTACTAATATGCCTTATCTTATACTTTCCAGTACAAAATAAGGGACAAGATTCTTCTAATAAAGTCGTCGGTAGCCACCGTTTTCGTCGTCACAGTTTTCTTCATGCATTCCATTCCAGAGTTGAGTAAGTTTTATATTGAATACTTACAGATCAACATTTTATTCATTCCTTCCTCCATTATCTTCTATACAAATCAAATTATAGAAGTCTACCTTTGTGAACGCATCACGCAAGGACTATTGTATAGACTTTTATAAATATTTATTAGATTAACTTCTTAGACACCTGGTTATTGTTGCTTTTAAAACAATTATTACAATATCTTTATTTAATGTAAATTTATTAAAGTTATAAGAATCTACAATATTTTGTGATTTTAGTGAGAAATACACCAAAATATTATAAGGTATTATCCCCAGAAGAAATTCTCCAAGAATTTTTCATTCTGCCCGCAATAACAATCTGACATCATCATCAGACATTTGGTGGTACAAAATGTTAGTCTTAATAAAAATTTCACTTCCAGACAGAGTGTCACTAGGTATGACAGCACTTCTTGGAGCTATTCTTCTGCTTACCTTGGCTGACCGCGAAGATTTGGAGCCGATACTGCACCGAGTGGAATGGTCTACGTTGCTGTTCTTTGCTGCTCTGTTCGTTCTTATGGAGGTTAATTCTTCCTTGTCTTGCAAAGTATAGACTAATCTCTCTTTGCCTTTTCGGTCTATATGAAATAGTATTGACATATATCTTAATATATAGACTGTAGGATACCATTCATGACTCCGTCACTGTTGCTGTAGACAAGACCGATCGTGGTCATATGCCATCAGATCGGCTACTGAACTGTTAAAATAGGTTCATGGTAAACGAATCTTGACCCATTCGAGACAAAATATAAGCTTCAATAACAAAACATTCGATTTGAAAGGGATTTAAAAATTCATTTGTTTTATTCTTGTGGAATCCCAGGAACTTCTCTGATATATTTCAGGCTCTTTCGAAACTGGGTCTGATCCTCTACGTCGGTAGTCTGATGGAAGCCCTCATTTTGAAGGTCGACGAGAGTGCCAGACTTGGTGTAGCTATCATGCTTATATTGTGGGTAAGTTCTGGCGATATTTTAATATTGTTTAACGCGTACAAAACATTATTTTTAAAAGTGTTTGTGTATTACGACTATGCGATAATCGTTGCCTACTTCGCTATCCTCGAAATTATTATTGTTATTAAAATAAAACATCTAATGAACTTCCATGACATGAGCTTCTTCAAGAAATATTCGAAAATACCTACTTTTCCTCAAATCCATGTTGTACATGTCCATAGGCGACGCTGTTCGCTTGCCATCAGACGTTTCGTCTACGTTTGTTAGATAAATTCCTGAAAAAATATAATTCCAGCCCTGAAATTTGCACCTGCAGGTATCCGGAACGATATCAGGTTTCGTGGACAACATTCCATTGACAACCATGATGATCAGAGTAGTGTTGGCTATCGGCAACAACCCCAACTTGAACCTACCCTTGGCACCGCTGATATGGGCTTTGTTGTATGGAGCATGTTTGGGCGGTGAGTATATTCTTTATAAACACCTGTGTCTGCACGTTGCAAACATTTTATATCAACTGTTGAACTCAGTTCATATATTCTCAACCTAATGTCTCTTATTCATCAATGAATGGGCCATAATAAGGTTAATTTAGTTTTTAGTCAAAAGTGCTGGTCAGTTTACCAGAACTAAGTTACATCTTCCATAGGTACGTGTAGTTCGTCTCCTTATGTGCTAGGCACATAGAACTAGAACGAACGAACAAACAGACCGCTTTATATAGTATATATAGATACTCGTATACATTATTGAATGTATATGGTTATTACTTAAAAATGTATAATTATACACGAAGTATTTCACAACTTAATAGATACAAATATTAATATATTTGAATTTCTATCGGTCACAGATTCGTTGGTAGTTTTCCAAGTTAGAGGGCGTCCTGCGCTGTGTTTAACAAGGTTTTCTGATGCTTTATCACCATCAGCATCATCATCATCTCTTTACCATTCAACGGGTTCGTCCAGAATGAGAAGGCTTAAGGTAATGTCGGCCACGGTGGCCAACTACGGTTTGGCAGTTCAAGTTAAACATTTTTATTTTTCAGGCAATGGAACCCTTATTGGGGCGAGCGCTAACGTAGTGTGCGCGGGAGTGGCAGAGCAGCACGGGTACAAGTTTACCTTCACGCACTTCTTCAGAGTGGGTTTCCCCATCATGCTGGGTCAGCTCGTGGTATCCTCCGTTTATCTGATCATCTGCCATTGTGTTTTCGTTTGGCACTGACTTTAAAAACCACAAAATTGTAACATCAAATTAAATTTCGAATGTGGCAACACTGATCTTTTTTCGTTGGCAGCGCCAATCAAATGATGTGTTCTAATTTGGAAAAATACTTCCACAGGCAGACGTAATATTATAATGTACGTATATGTTAGTAAGTAACCTGCAGTAACTTAGTAAAGTAATTTTTCACAGTTCAGTTACTGATATGATCTCAGACAAGATGATGAAATGAAATTTAAGTAGGTATAAATTTAGTTCCATTTTTTTTTAAATTAAAAATATATTCATAGAACATATAATCAAAAGTTATTATACTGTATCTTAATTGCCAAGGAATTATTTACGCCCTCTTTCCTATGGCTTAAGCTGTCTCTATACAAAAGTTCATCAAAATCGAATCAGTACTTAAAAGTGAAAACATTAGACAAACAGACGGACACTATAATTACTTGCTTTCGTATTTATATTTTTGTACATATTGCCCTAGTTAATAAACAGGGATAATTTTTATTAAAACACTTTTCTAAAGTCATGTGTATTCAAAGTACGTTGGGATGAAAAGCTTTTAGTGTAGGCAATTAGAGAGGAAGAGAGATAGAGAGAAATAAGTAGAGATAGAATATTGTGTCACATTTATTTTTTTTAATATTGTATTACCCAAAAATACTAAAGTATAGAACGAACGTGACATAATTATTGTGATAGTTAAATTCATAGCGTTTTCATTTTAATTTTTAAGAAATAGTCCGTAAACGGGAATAATATTATTGTTATGTCCTTACTGTTATTAAATAATATATATTATAATGATAAGATAATTAATAATGAAATGATGAAATGAATCAGTTTATATATAATATGTAGTTTTATGGACTTAGGTCCCGTATTGAAGAGATCTCGTGTACAATGTTATTTTCGTTTTATTATTCTCAAACATTCAAGATCAGTCTTTGTCGTGTTCAGATTTCCGTTCTCGTTCTTCCTTATATGATGGTACTGTAATAGAAAGAGATAGAACATTTCATTTATATGCACATTATATTACATACATTATTTGAAATATCTCGTTTCTCTCTGTCATAATATATATATATACCTATAATTAATTAAATCGTTTTCTATTTCTTTTCCACGCTGTGTCATATTAACTATAGTTAATATTTAATCTTTAGTGAATAGGTACTATTGAATGTTTATGAATGAAGCCATTGGTGTGACAATTTTTGCCAGTAATACCTATGTATAGAACTAAAGTCTAAACCTAAATTTTGAGATTTTTAGTTAAAGTACAAAATAATATTATATTCTATACGTTCGTATACATGTTGAAAAAGGAATAAAAAATCAATTTTTGACAAGCTATTCATTATTTTGTTATAAAGTTACGAAAATAGTATTTTTCTTTTCCTTTATTATTTCATGTTTTAAACTGAATATATAGCTGCCATTGCGAATTTGACTATGACTGACGAAAATAGAACGTAAACAACGAAACATCACGCCTGTAATCCCCAAAGATGTAGGCAGAGGAGTGTAGTACAGTCCCATTTCATCGGTTACGTTTAAGTCTTATGGAATAGGTGATGAGCCTATTGCCATACACCGGGAACAGATCCAGACTCCGAGTGACTACTAGAAGTTTTAAATTAGAAAAATCCGTTAGTACCCGAATCTAGGACCTCCCGATCGGTAGTCGTGCTTGCGACTTCTGGACCAACGAGGCAGTCAAAAAAATAATAGTTAAGTACAAATGAGCTAATGATTAAGCTATTTTTTACTTACATAAATATTTGCATTTACGTCAACTTTGTAACACAATTGGCAATAATCATTCGTTTTATTCCGTATCAACATTTGTCGGTTTTATATTTCAATTGTTGTACGACTTATCTAATTCCTAAGCAATATATTAACTGGGGACCTTGGTCTTTCATTTTTCTCGCCTGACACGAAATTGCGCTCACTGAATTCATAAAGTTCATATTTTCCCTATCATGTTTGTGTTTTTAAAGTATATGCATATATTATTTTGGGTAAGATTTAGTTTTGTTTTTATGATTTCTTTCCCCGATGTATTCAAGATAATATTTTTTTATGGAATTTTTCCATTTCCTGAGAACGGTCTTGTACAATATTTAATTATCCGCCTCTTAGTGGTATGAGCTGCATTTATCCAGATAGTGGAAAAAATACATTAAAATAAAACAAATAATTGTAACAACTAAATATTTATTTATATTTAATCACAATATTTTCACTTAATCACGGTAACTAAGCCATTATCTCTACATAATTTAATTTCATAAAGTTCTTGAAAAAAAAAACAAATACAAATATATCTTGAGCAAGATCAAACATCCATTCCTTTTTCAAATATGGCAACAAAAATATTTAAAAAATATCATCTTAACAACAACTTAGTACTATATTTGTAATGTACGTCCGAGCAGCGTGGTGCCGCATGCCCCAGCATTCATTCGTATGAGACCAATGAGAATAATGTTGATGTTTAAATATACACATGTCGAGTTACAACATAAACAGTAACATGTTACAGGTAACCAACATGTTACATGTAATTAACAGTAATTATACAATGACATGCACATGTCTTAAGTACTTTATTTTTTAAAATAATATGTATACAGAGACATAAAGATTTAACTTTTTGCTATGTCAATGAACAAATACATTTTTTTTAATGTTTCATAAATAGTGAAATATTCTAAAATGATTGCACTATTTAAATAAAAAAAACGGTATATAATTTCACCTTTGTAATTCCGCGAAAGGGTAGGCAGAACAGTGTTGTACTCGAACTTTTCACCAATATTATCCCATGGAATAGATTGGGTCTATTGCCATTGGTTTAAAATAGGGTAATTACATTTGGACTAAATATATTTCTATAGCACATACATACATAATTCATGACAAATAATATACAGCATATTAAAAGGGTTCAATATTATTAATATGTTCTAGACAGAAAGGATAGAACTCTGTGTAAAATGTAAATGACAGATGAGAAGCAAAAAAGCAAGAAGGTAAAAACTATATTCATGACCATTTAAATATACCAATTTTAACTCACAAAGTATCATACATTGCTGTACTACCCAAATATTATCCCACAAAGCTACCTCAGAAAAATAGCAGAGCATATGGGCCAAAATAAGCCATTAGAATATTTTAAAAATATTTTGCATTTTACAAACTTAATGTATAAGCATTTCTGAAACCAATATACAGAAATTTGATAAGGTCTAAAGTAAGAACAAGACGATGAAAATGTGACAGGCTTGTTGCAAGTAAGCGGACTTAGGATTCCTAATTTAGCGTTGCTTCTATGCTTTTATCGTTCTGATGTAAATTACATGACAATTTAACTTTCAAAAAACAGGTTGTCTTTGGTAATTTAAGGGTACTGCCCTATCAGCGTATTATCTAGGGGTAAATTAAGGGTAGGGACCAGATAGAGAAAAATCTTGTTGGAAGAACAGTAACTTACCTCAGACAGTTTCGTGGTATTATTTCTTTATTATCACATCAGATCCCTTATGGGGTACACAGACTTGATCAATTACGAAAGATCTTTTATGCTTACATACTCGAACTGCTTCTTCATCGTGTATCATATTTTATGAAACCTGATCAGTAATACTTTCTTTGTTCTTCAGCCAAAAAAAGTAAGAGTTTAAAAGAACATTCCAGAATGTACTTAGTTTAGTGAAATGTCTATAAAAATGCTGTCAGGGAAGCGAACCTACGTCACCATTGTTGGTTAAAAGATGCATCTACTGTGCAGATAGAGCAGCAACTTTATACACAGACTATACATCAAGTAACATATAATATTATATTATACAAACACCTAGTACTCATTTTACGGTTTTACAATCTATGAACTATGTTACATTTCTTAGACATTTAATTATTTTAATGTACATTGAACAACAATATTGTTATCAAAGGAATAAGTATAATATATGATACAATTGTTCCAGTAAAGATCTAATGAGAGTATTTTAAAAGTATTTGAAGTTCCAGTAGTAGGTTCAAGATGAACAGGTGTAGCGATGGTATTCTAGTAATCCAGACTTCAATATACCATTCTAAGTCGCATTCTTTGGATTCTTTTGACCAAGACATTATCAGGTATAAAACACTGTTATAAAACTTTTTTTAACGTAAAAAATATATTTACATGATGGACAGAAACACCGAATGAGAGAACTGAATTCTAAACCCATCTCTTTTTATCCCTCCCCCTCTCTCTCACACTGTCTATCAATAGATGGAGAAAGAATTATAAATCCATCTCGCTTTACTCTTCCTCCCTTAAGCACATATCCTTAGAAAGCGAGAGGTAGACAACAGATTCTAAAAAATAAAACAGTATATCTGTGTAAAAAAAAACTATTTCCACTGTTAATAAAAATCATGTCTCTGTATGTCTTTTTATATGAAAACGCATCTCAATAGGTTTCAATTGAATTATTTACTTTCTGCACCGACGTTACCGTTGTGTTTGATCGGTCTGATCTGTTTCAGTTTGGTCGACTGCCCGTCAAATTTGATGTCGACATCGCAATCGCTCAACGGGTGCGAGATGACCGATGCGTTGTCTTTCTCCGTCTCGTTCGGGCTCATGGGCGTCACGAACCCGCTGTCATTCGACTTTGGCTCTTGCGGTTTTGAAACCGAGTGCAGACTGAGCGACATGCTGCGTCTGTTCTGGAATATATTCGTATCGTCTGGTTGGGTTTGAGGTGATAAGAGGGTCGTTTTCGTGGAGAGCTTCTCATCTAGTTTCTTCAGGTTTTCGTCGAAGTCATGTTTCAGCTGCTGCTCGAACAGCCTCTCCTGTCGGATCTGCTCGTGCGTGTTCGCGAAGTATCCCGTGTTACGTTTGCCCACGTCTTTTAGAGACTCGTTCGCGATGGTCTCAATCCGTAAGCTGTCTCTCCTCCTCGGCTCTCCATCCTTCTTCTCCTCCAGCACTTTCATTGGGAACGCTCTGTTCGCTATCAAACCCGAGTGGACGCTTTGAGACTTCTTCATCAGGAAGTGTTTTCTGTCTTCTGTTCTATCTTTATTGACCGCGTTGAGAACATCATCTCTGTTGATTTTGGCGAATAAATTGGGTGTGCTCACGCCAGTTTTAGATTTCCTTTCCTCTTCGTCCTCGTTCGAGGTGAACTTGAACGATGTTATCTTGGAGCTGAATGTTAGTTTCTTGCTGTAGTTATGGACTATTTTCTTCACTTCAATGGGCATGTCTTGCTTACAATGGGTCGTTATATACCGACTGAGGATATTCAGGTGTTGCTCCATCAATTTGTTTTGGGTTTCGAGGCGCGCTTGTGTTTTCTGATAGTTCGTTATTGCGTCCATTGCAGTCTGTAACAGAGAAAAGATAATGAAATATGTTGTATTGTATAATTTTGTTTATCATGATATCTATTATTTCATTGTCTTATGAAGAGAGAGATATTAGGAGAAAGACTATGTGTGCAATTAAAGTACATAGATTAGTTTCTAATGGTAGTTGTTTTTGAAATGTTCTTTTTTTCTTAGGATTTAATTGAAATTTTCCAAGGCTTAAGGAGTTTCTTTATTGCATTAATTATTAATAAAAGACGTACGCCTCATTTTTGCAGGGTAGAAGAAATAATAGGGAACAAAATAATTAACAAATAATAATAAAGAGACAGGGGCATCAATACTAGACTAAACCGAAAGACTACATAATGATAACAGTGAGGATGAGGGAGATGATGAGGAGGATGGGGATTATGGGGATTATGAGGATGAGGAGGATGGGGATGATGAGGATGAGGAGGATGGGGATGATGAGGAGGATGGGGATTATGAGAATGATGAGGATGAGGAGGATGGGGATGATGAGGATGATGGGGATGGGAATGTTGAGGACGGTGATGCAACTGACGTCGAGCTCGGCGGCGAGGTGCGCGCGCTGGTCGCGCAGGCGGCGCGCGCGCGCCTGCAGCGCGGCGGCGCGCGGCATCTCCTCGCGCAGCACCACGTACTCCACCGCGTACTCGCCCACCTGCCGCGACACATCCAGCTTCTGCACCTGCACACACACACACACACACACACATACACTACATATACACACCGGTACAAATACAACAACTATTGTATTCACTACGATTGACTCGAGCGACTCGACCACTGAACGCTCTCTACGTCCCAGTGCCGTAAGATACTTCAAGAGAGATTAGTGCAAAGGTTATCCGTTAAACAAATGTATAAACAGCGTTAACTTTGCTGTTAACAAATTGTTAATGACTGTGTAGGTCCTTACAGAACATGTTAGACAAATACATATCTTTACAAGCTATAAATTTTACAAAAAATTTCGACAACATATAAATTTATTTAAAAAATAGTTCAATTATTCCTAGAAACATCAATTCTGTCAGTAATACTAATTAATAAACTTACAATATTGACTAGAGATGGCGCCACATGTATCATGAGTCAAGGAATCGAAAATTTTGCATTATCATTTATACTGATTTCTCTTAATGACGTACCTCATCTGTTCCCCTGACATTATACAAGGAAACTCTATCGTTGCCAAATTACCTTTTTCATAACCCGTTCATAGAGGGTCTTATCCATGTCGGGCAATTTATGTTTCAGATACTCCGCTGCTTCCTCGCAGCTCTCGCACAAAAGAAGCCCGTCCTTGTGCACGGAGAGGAGAGCGAGAGAGACGGCGAATACCACGTCCAAAGACTCCAAGAAGATTAGATCTGACATAAGAGAAAATTGCGATGAATTTCAAATTCTCAAACCTTATTTTTGGTATTATTCGATTTAATTATTTTTCTCAACAAAGAATTTCCAAAATAAGCGGGCACATAAGGCATTCCAACATCGAAATTACTCCTTGCCCGCAATAAATGATTTGAAACCGATTTTTCGATGATAATGCGTATCGGCCGCTTGGTATATAGGACATTCTACTCACCAAATACGCGCACAACGAAACCTAGCGGGAACTGGCTGGTGAACAGCGTCAGCATCCAGGGCGCAGCGTATAGTGCTGGGGAGATGTCCAGCTCCTCTAGCCGCGCGTGCAGCTCCGGCTCGTGGTCGCGCAGCAGCCGGGACAGCTGGTACAGCTGGAAACACAAATTTACAAATACACAATAACAATAGGTCTAATCCCACAAGGGGTAGGCAGAGGAGTGTAATACACTCCCAAGTTTCACCAGTTACGTCTACATCCCACTATGTCAATAAGGGAAATTACCTGAACTTGCAACGCACTCATATCTGGCAAGTACTGGTTCCGGAGACCTCGGCGGAACATGAGATGTCTCAGCAGGATGAAGGCCTCCGCCTCTTCCATCTGTAACATTCCAACATACAGTCATTATTTAATATTTTCTAATCACATATATCATTCATAGTGAACAATAATTTGATACTTAATTATCACATACTGTGGAATTATATTTATTGATTTATTGTTAATTAATATGATTACAAACAAAACTACTTACATTAGTTAACACAATAATATCTTAAACACAATACCAAAGTTCATAAATTACTTGTTAAAAATAAAAGCAATCAGACATAATGAAAAAGACGTATATTTATTAACTCTACAGAATTTACTTGATCAAAAGACCAACAAAAATTTAAATGCATATTTAGAACTTTTCTCCAATTATCAACATATAGGTCACAAGTACAATACACTGAAAGAAGGGTATTCTGACAGGACAGAGTACAAGGTAGGTATAAAGCAATATCATTCCAGGCCTCACAAAATAAGTCCTGGAAACTCACACTCGGCAGTGAACAATAGAAAATGAAAAGCATAATTACCGGGATAAAAGTAAAAATTTAACTCACATGTAATAGCAAGACCCCAGCGACAAAACTGAGGCCCTGACAGTAGCCAACATCAGGGTCCAGCAGCGAGTACGCCTTCAAGATGTTGTAGAGTGCCAACTGACCCGGCCCTAGCGCTGATGCGAAGTAAGAATGCTTGGGGAACGTTCGTCCTGGAAAAAGATTGCGTGATTGCGCAGTTGTACTTGCATAACATTTCAGATACGTTATATTTAGAACGAACGAAACAAAAAAGTGAATACTCCATACATTTATTATAAAAGTATTCTTTAAGGCACTCACTTTCGAAGCCGGCAACACATTGGCAACTCTCCTTTCGTTACACCGTCAGGTCCCCTATCTGCCTATTTGACAAGTTCTATTTATAACGAAAATGTACCTAGCACTTACCTAAGTCGATCAGAATAGCGTGCTGGTGTTTAGTGAGGCCAGCGAGCAGAGTGTGATAGGGCGTGTGGTAGTTGGGAAACTGCTTCACATCTGGTGGGGCGGATCTTAGGGCGGCCTGCTCCGCCAGGAAGTACCACACACCTCCCCGAGACATGCGAGGAACACCTGACAAATGAAATGTATTATAAGATGTATGTCCAGACAAATACGACGATTTATCGACCTTGTTCAGCAGTGAACTGATATAGGCTAATAATGATGACTGTCTCCTCACCCTGCCTTACTGCTTGAGTCAACATATGCCTGTCCACTTTGGCGATGGGCTGCGACGGGTCGCGAGTGAGCAGCGAGTCCCACACGTGGGACACTCCCGCGTCACACGTGCCCAGCTCGGTATACTCCAGCTTGATGCGACGTACCGCTGATGATTCTTCGCTTTCTGGGAATAAATACGAGGATCGGGTGGAAAAAATAAGGTGATTGGAAAGAGTACAATAAAAATGTCAAATAATCGGCAGAGGTAACTGTTTAATGTAATCTTCTGTAAAAAATAAAAAAAGAAACCTATGCCAGGAGCATTAATAATAAATGTACAATTAATTTGAATAAATAATTATATAGTATGCCCACTCAGATCACATTTTGCAGAGCATAATTGTGATATCATTAAAATATTTCATATACATCAATAAATGTTTACATATAAAAGAATAACATTTTCCATTCTAAGACGAAACCCATGTTGAGCAGTGGGATGAGAAATATAGGATAGACAATGTCAACGTTATTGTAGTCATTTTTGTTTATTGTACATGTATCTATAACATAAGGATTGCGACAATTAAACCGTAATGTGAGTACTATAATTATTATTATTAATATAATTTTCTTGTACCTCTCAGCCTGGCATTCTCCCGTTCCATCCTAACCAGCAGGATGGTCTGATCGATAGCCATCTTCCACAGCTCCCGCAGCTGTTCCCGGGACCTCTTCCCTGGAGTGGGCGCTGGCCTGCTCAACAGGGTCTGGGTGTTGAGCTCTCCTGAAAATAAAATAATATTAGTAAAAGTGAAATAAATGAAAATACTATCATGACTGAAAAAAACAGAAAACTATGATTCATAAACAATGTTACATGAATGTATAACTGTTACCATTTCTGTAATTTAAAATAGCCAATGACAGAATTGAAATCACAAGAGACATTTGCATCTGTTCTCATTACATGACATTGGACTTGGGACTTGGACATGGGACTTTCAGTGTCAGTGTAAGTTTTTAATAACTCTTAGTTAATAATATAAGAATATCTTGGGACATATCCATCAAGCATCAAGGGAGCTTGTGATAGAGTAACCAGACTGCTGATAAATACTCACATAGATATTTTTACACCCAGACACAACAAACACTTGTGCTCATCACACAAATGTATTGGATGGGAATTGAACACTGCATCAACTGGCCAGTGAAAAGTAGTACTTACTTATGAAGCTTCATTTATTTATTCTTTTTTAAACTCAGAGCTTGATTGCGGAAGGTGGATTTAATGTTTAATTGCATTCCTTTCCCGTCAACCTGAGGTGTTGATGTATGTAGTAGGTGGTAGGATATGTTATGGTGATATAGTCACCTTCCCCAGCGACGTCGTGGGGCTGGACCACCATATCGTATATCGTCTGCCGCCACGTGGTATCTGCCTCGTTCGTAGCCTCGTTTGTCATTGATGGACGACTGTCGCTCACTTTCAGGAAACTGTGGAAGTATTTTTAATTATTATGCTATCAGACCAGGTCTGTTACGAAATAGGCAGCAAGCAAGTATCAATATTCAGAGACCATATATTCATGCAAAAAGATTTCGTAGATTTGATTTCTCTATCGAACGTAGTGGCAGGATTTTTCAACATTCTATATAATATTTATACCCAAATTATATTATTAAGATGTTTTTATTATATCTGGCATATTATCCAAAATGTAACAATGATAACTTATAGTCTTAGGTTTTAGTCTGCTATTTTAAGTGATTAGTTGTTCGTTACATATAGCAGACTTGCATAGAAAGCATCTAATATCATCATTATCAGCCTACTCCCGTCCACTGCTGGACATAGGCCTCTCCAATGGCACGCCACTGAGCTCGATCTT
>DWME01004272.1:0-16610 GCA_018244795.1 Parelbella ahira ahira
AGAATTTCTAGTAGTGACTCGGAGTCTGGATCAGTGTCCGGTGTATGGCAATAGGCTCACCACCTATTCCATGGGACCTAAACGTAACTGGTAAAACGTGGGAGTGTATTACACTCCTCTGCCTACCCCTTCGGGGATTACAGGCGTGATGTTACGTTAGATAAATATTTACTATGAATGTATAAAACATATTGCATGATTACTGAAATGATTCGATTGTACAAGGACTACAAAATTTTGTGGCCTAATCGTTAGCGACTTTGTTTGGTTCATTTTCAGGTGACTTAGTTCAAAAGCAAGTCTAACCCGAGTTTCAGGTCTCGATGTACCTGTAACCGTGTAACCTGCAGTACTGTACTTATAATTCTACATGACCTACTGTAAGATAGGTACTAGCTACTTTACTGTTTCCTGTATTAAATTAAAATTTTCAATAACTTTTATTCCTATCTATACTCTTTATGCCTACATTTATAAATTTAAGATAAGCTTGTTAGTAAATAGAAAAACTTTATATTTTACATAAATAAATTGAAGGTAAATAAAAATATTTGATGCCTAATTGCATTCGGGACTCAGTGCTCACTGCCTGACCCTCAAGTGACTTGGCGTGATGAAATAATAACTCCAGAAGTGATTAATAAGAGAATTTATTGCCTAATGCCAATGAATGTGAAATATATTTTAATTAGGTCTTAAGTATTAATTGCTATTAAAAACTTATTAATATATTTATTAAGTTATAGAGAGACGAACTTTGTAGATCTAGTAAACTTACCTGTGATTAGCATAGAGTTAGAGTAAGTAGGTACTCTTATTTAGAATTAAGCGATCTTGCAAATGTGGCAAATTGTATCTCTACATCACCTCGCTCTTCTTACACATGTGGCGGTTTTGACACTCCTCATCAGCCTGTACTGCAGCGATTTGGTCAGTATAGAACCTTTCTACCTCACGCTTTCGAAATATAAGTGGAAAATAACAATACATTGGTGACTCATGCTCTTCAATATAATTTTTATTTGTGAAAACTTTTAGGGTCCTATGAAAGGTAGGATAGAGTCATAGCTGTAATAGCTGTAATCGCAATGCAGTAATGTTAACACTACCTTTTTTAATGATTAGCCAGGCGGCTATTAACTATTTGATCTGACTCTAGCTAGATCTAATTAATAACTTTAAAGGACATTTTGACACCGAGCCTATTCGATCTCAAGGTAGACTGAGTGTGTGCTATCCTAACTAGACATTTCATCAACAACTTATATTAATTTCTTAGCATCTAAGTATATATTCACACAGATCACTTAACCTCGATACTTGGAACAAATACTGCTGCTTGCCATTAATTTTTTTTGGTGAGAATCGAACCCACAACTCCCCGCTCAGCGGAAAGAGTCACTGACCATTGAGCTTAAAGATTAGTCAAGACTACAAATACAGATCTACATGCATACATGGCTATTAATAGCAGGACGGGCCAGTGTCAGTAGTGCTAAATTGAAATTGCTTACACCATGCTCTATCTTTTTAGTATTATTTTCTCGGCTCTTCTATAGCCAACTCTGTTTTATTGATAATTTTTAATCTAACTTTATGTACAAACTAGCTGTTTCTCGCGACTTCATCTGTATAGCTTATTATATTAAGAAATACACATGTATTTAAATTAGTATGTAAGTATATAAAAATATCAAAAGCAAAGAACACATTACTGGACATGTACGAGTAATTATTATAAAAATCATTCTTTCTTAAAACTTTATAAATTTTATATTTAATAAAGATTTCGTACAATTTTTTTGGGGATAGGGATCAATTGTCTATGTAAAAGTAAAAAAATTAGGTCGCAAGCTCTCCAGTAGTTTTTGCATGGTGTGCGCATATTGGCAGACCTCTAGTAAATAATCTCGAAGTAAATGTTTTTCTTTCTTTCTATTTTTTAATCATTACCAGATTTATTTGTTATTTCTTAATGAAAACTACTAATACCATTGATTGCCATATGACTTTTTAAAATTTGTTACTACTTCAAATAGTAAGGCTACATAAGCTACAAAGGCTACTAAGGACACATCGAGGCCTTTAATACTTACCAAATGATTGGTTACAAAAATACACATACTTATGTATGTCCAATTGCAGTGCAGGTTCAGAAATAAAAACATAAGAGACACGACGAAATATTTAATCTTTTCCCCTTTTCATACATTCTTTTCTAAATTCGTCATAAAACTGTCAAGAGCACAATCATTTTATTTATTTATTTATTATTACTTAACAAAAAAATTCACACTCTCCGGCGTGATTTCACTACATTAATTTAACTGTACAATGATAATTACGAGACCTTTAAGTTATATTTATTTCAATTACATAGCTAATGTATGTACGGTAGGTATAGTACTAAGAGCGACACCTACACAATAAGATTGTGGAATATACAATCGTTATATAGAAAGCGAAATATAAAACCGTTTGAAAAGCAATTGTTTTTCGCATTTTTCTTAGTTGACGAACACTTTCGTAAGTACTGTGCCTTTAAAACGCTGATAAATATGTACATATACATACATATTATAAGTCTGCAAACCTTTTTTCACCCCACTGCTGGGCTTGGGCCACTTGTGTCTGCGAAACGCCTATAGAACATTCAACCAAGCTGCCCCAATGCAGACTATCGGTTATTTTAAATTTATAAATAGGTTCGTAAATACATTTTTAAATAAATTTATAAGGAACTGTGAAAACGTTATTGCTTTTCAAATAGTAACAGTGGCTAGGTATTTGAACGTAGGTACTCATTAAAGGATGCTTAGTATCTATAAAAAAGACACGTTCGTCTAAAACTTAAACCTTGTCTGTTTGTGTTTATACAGCAAAAGGTACCTACTATGGGTAATCAACGACATTTTAAGGTTTTAGTTTTTAATAAATTTTATGTAATCAACAGTATTTGCCAGTACCTATATCTCATTTAAGGTGTTTAGTAAAATGTATGAAGGTAATTTTTTTTATGGTTAGTCTGTTCGATATTTATTCATACATCTCAGAAATGCGTACATACGTCTGGAATAGGCATAGAATAGGTTCAGTCCAAGTTATAGCTGATTACCAGATAGATATTATGATAATGACTTATTGTTAAGACTACAGATTCATATTTGTCGTGTTGGTACATAGATTTTCTCTACCAACAGTGCTGTTGTCGAAAAAAGTCAACACCATTTATGATATTACCCACACAACCTCTTTGCTGTACACACACAACTAAGATGCCTTGCATTTATGTAGAAATTCGGTTACCTAGACGAGGTCGCCTTTTTGTACAGAACGCCTAATTTACAGATAATTCTCTAATATAACGTACAATACAGATTGAATGCAAAGAACCGAGTAATCCTACGAAGTTTATGATAGAACATTTATTATATATATATAGATATTATATTAAGATAAAACATGGAAGATGTAGGTAGCTAAATAGTTACGAGGTGATGTCTAAAGACAGACGATGTTCGATCACTTACATTTTATACGTACCTAGGTACTGGTTGAAATGAACATCAAACAACTTTGACATAGACGCCTAACATTTCATTTGATTCGATGTTCTAATTGTAAAGAGAGATACATTGGGAACATAATTAAATCTATAGATTTCAGTTTTAATCGCGTACAAATAAATAATAAAATATTTTAAACTAAAACAAAAATAAAAAGCAAATAGACAGGCTTAAGCGAACAGTACAATGAGTTAATAAAGGACAATATTAATGCACTTGCCCATATTACCTAATTTAATTGATTATAACATCAACTTTAATATTTTAAAAAAGTCATAACAGTAACTTAATGTATAATTCTACTGGAACCGAGTTAAAGCTTTGTCAGAAATCCATAATTTAAATAACAAAATTTATGAATAATGAGATAAGAAATTAAACAGTGATAAATATTTGATCATGATGTGGTTTCTACATTTGCTTACGTGCGACTTGTGTCCCCCACTAACTGGTAGTCAGTAGAACATAGTACACACTGACCACGTATCTGCCGATTCTCTTAATCTATGGACATCGCACACACACTGCAATATGATATTTCTACAACTGCCACCAAAGCAACCCGAGTAATTCAACAATTTGGTAACGAAAACAAAATTAACTGATTAAGTCTACACCACCTTCCAAACAGCGATACGAATACAACAATAAGCAGTCTCGCAAAATATTTTACAAATTTTTCAATAAACTATCTAGAAACTATAATTCATCGGTGACGTCATTGTTTATTCGTAATTCGACACTTAAATAATTTCAAATACATAATATAGCGCTACACTAGATATTAATAATATCAGGAATCGTTATCTACTCATGTACTTACTCGTAGTCTCGGTAAAATTATAGAACATAATTTCGTTATTAATACTATACACAAATCGACAACACAACTATCTTACTACGAGATTCTCTGGGACTCGCGGCGCTGAGGCGGGGGCCGGGAAAGCGTCCATTTACGTACGGAACGGTACAGCGAATATCGTTCAAGTCTATCGGGTAACAACACCGGACGTGCCTTCCTTTCGGAACTTAAGTACGACCTTCAATCACAAACACTCTAGTTTTTTGGAAGCTGTCCTCCTGCGGATTTAGCTCGCTATACCGTGGTGTAGGGGGTAAGTCCCAGAGAAGGGCGCGGGTCACTGGTGGTGCTTGGCGGGCGCGGCGTGGTGCAGCGCCACGTGGTGCGGCGCGTGGTGGTGGCCGGCGTGGTGGTTGTGGTTGTTGGCGTTCGAGTTGTTATTGTTATTCTGCGCTGCCTGCGCCGCCTGGCGCTGTGAATTCTTTTTGTTCTTCATTCGCCTGTTCTGGAACCATATCTTTACTTGTCTCTCTGTCAAGTTCAGGTTTCGAGCGAGTTCCCACCTCTTCTGCTTGGACACGTAAGCGTTGAAGAGGAACTCTTTCTCGAGTTCAAGTGTCTGAAACTTGGAGTAGGGTTTGCGCTTTTTACGCACCGTCACCTGCCCGGTCCAGTCCAGAGGATTTGATGAACCGCAGCCCACTCCAACTCCTACTGACATAGAGAGGGATCCTGTTCAAAAAAAAAAAAAATTAGTAACAATCAAACACGTCCAGTACTATGAGAAGTCTACATTAAGATAGATTAGTTTTTCTAAGACATGATTTCTTACATTATTCACATGTATCTATGATTGCATTATTATACATTATTTCATAAATGACGTCGGTGTTTCCACCGCGTGCGCGGCGCTGGCTGGTTATAATTACTTCGATACGTACTAACATCTATACATCTAGTAGGTATACATGCGAGCACAGTGTTAAGCTTTAAACCGGCTATTTCTATGCACAGTTCACAGAAACAATTGTACTGCCCGTGCAGCGTTAGGATTTGCACCGTGCGATTTATGTGAGCGGTCCTTTTGATGATATCATCGACGGAAACTTTGTATGCGACCCGCGACCTTCTCGATATTCGATGCAAGCAGCACACTGCACCATTTCCTATTATACTGAACGGTACTTGGCGAACGTTGCGAAATAGATGCTTCATTGTTTAGAGCATAATACGCGCGTTATGTCGGTGTCGTAACCAAAACTCGCATCTCTAACGAACACTGATGACGCTCTACGTTCGCACCGGTTACAATCGTTCTTAACGCAGAAATGCTTTGAATTAGTTGCCTTCGAAAAATAACAATCAGTGCATGATATTTGAACTTATATGTTCTGACTGATAGCTCAGTTATATTCATATCTATATAGGTATATGGTTCGTGTTAATCTACCGCGGTACGTATTTCTACCCTAAAGAAATTGTTATTAAAACAATTTAGTGGACGCTGGAAGATAAAATCTTAGTAAAATAGCACTCTATCAAACGCTAATTACATTTAGTCTAGTATTATTTTTACATCGTATGAGTGTTAGATATTTATTTATGCCCGTTACTTGCTCTCTACTATAAAACTATATGTGTACCTATATATCCACGAAAATCTGTAAATAGGTACAGATACAAAATATGTCCTTTTCGTTAAGGAAACGATCTCTTCCAATCAATTTTCAGATAAAAATGTAAGTCTAATAAATGAGGTAGAGGCTTTCAATGTATAGAAGGAACAGTCATTAATAATAAATACTGTAGCGCGGGAAAAATACTAGATTTTGGGAAAAGGAAATTTCAAATTAGGAAACTTGTGTAATTTACTAGTTATAAATATAAGTGCTATGAGTGATAATGTTATAAAATCGCAAGTCTTCAGAGTTATGACTATTTGTTAGTCACGAATATTTCCCCCGTTGCATAGTTATCGGTTCGCGAACTACCCTAACGCAATACGTACAAAAATGAGGTGTGTTATGTGTTCATTCAATTCCTCGCGTAATATTAAATAATGAAATTCGATAAGGGAAATATGAAAAATCGAATCGTAAATGTAAATCGGTATCGAGATAACGCGCCACTTAATATCGATACGAAAATCGATAACAATATACCTCGTTATTAGAATCCAGTATTGAAATGAAGACTTCATTTTCATTCCACAGATTCGTTGCTTCTTCACAACATTGTACAGTCATACTCCTTTATACGCCTTTATTTTTCTCCAAAATACATTTGTGATAATAAAGATGAAGGAATAGTGATTTAGAGAGGTTTCAAGGTAATCTTTTTTATTAATAATAATGGTGTGTTAATTAATATTAGCTGTCTTAGTCCAATGTTATAATCGATTTCGTCTCTACCAATTGTCGACATACCTGTATCAAATTGAAGCTAAAATCAAAACATAATTTAGAGAACTCAATTACAATTACAATAATAGAACTCAGTTACATTAATACAGTAATAGCGAATTTAATACATTTCAAATGAAACCCCTAAGAAATAAATAAAATATTTATTATTAAATAAAATTTCAAAAAAATTTAATTTAAATTGTTTTAAAAAAAAATTTATATGTATATGTATGTTCCTAATTGGAATATATTTTATTTTTAAGTTCACAAATTAAATATCTGTCATTTCCGTCAAAGAAACAACAGTTGTTTTAACAGAACATAATGACAAGTTGAGTTGTCAATTATGAGGGAATAGGTAGCGATCAATGGCAATAAAAGTGCGGGTTCTGTTCGGCCATAAAATTACCTAACCGACTGCGGACTTACTCTATTTCGTGTGCAAAGTTACTTTAAGCAACTGTCGAAAAAAATGACGCACGTATCGCATTGTGATAAGAGCGATAATCCTTTGAAAGGTAATATCCCAACAGAACGCATTGACAATTCCCTCACATCAATGTCTATCGTGAGAAGATTTTTCAGTGCTCTACAAAACAGGCAATCTGTCCTGTGATGTGTTGATGCAAAGTGAATATGATTGTGAATATTGTTTTATTTAATCTTAACTTTATGCCGTCCTCAAGTAACTTACTTTTTTCCTATCAATTTTTAGCAAATATTTTGCATCAATAACTCATTCGGCACTTAACAGCGATTAATTCATACATACTTGAAAAGACCCATAACTTTAAGATGCGGGAATGTCTTATAGACTTGATAAAACCGTAGTATTAAAAATGCTAGTATGGACTAACTTGGAACGGGCGGCGGTGTGAACCGTCAACGCTCGGTCGGTACAAGCTGAACGGTTCCGCCGACAGCTCATAAGCCGTAAATGCACAAATCAAAGTCAATGTCAGCCTCAGGTGGGCTGTAAACACACAATCATAAAGTGACGTGAACACTCGTATAACTTTTTCAACAATTGTTTCCATTTAATGGGCCATTATATTCGCATTTTACGCAAAATTATGTCAAGTTACACCTCTGCCGCGACACTGGCGCGATAAACCCATCTTTATTGCAAGCCAGCTATCGGGCGGGAACTAGCCGCGAGCGTTCATGAATGGAGGCTTTTATTGCTCTCATATTGACATGGCGGTCGTTACCTAATTACTATTTACTACGATTTGGGAAAGAAACCAGTATTATTGCATGTCTATGACGCGGTCGCGGTTTTACGATATCATAAAAGTGATATAATATATGAGCGGCCGAGTGGCTCGATGGTATGCACGAGTCGCCGACATCAGCATCTCCGGTCTACTTTTTATCGTCAGCTCATCAGTCTATAATGTGTTTATTGTAGCAATATTTGGTTTATTGCCGCTACTCAAAGATCGCCCGTTTATTGTCTTAACGCTCAGGTATCGTGTTTATTTATTAGTTATACATTTTTATTGACGCTTTATTTTACGTAAACTTTAATTTATTGTCGGTAGTATAGCGCCGTTTTACATTGCCTATAAAACGGTGCTTACGGTCCGTTTTTAAACAGTTGTAGCACGTGTTTCGTTCATTCATCAAATTTATGGTGTTCTGTGGGAATATGTTTTGATTTGACCGTTCGATCGCTTTTTAGGCTTCACTTTTAGTCATTTATAATGGCATTTCGTTCAACAAAATTTTGTCAGTAGGTATAGTTCCAATAGAATCTTTTCTACTTACAGGAACATCATTAGATTTTTTTTGGTAAAAAATCAATTTTAAGGTGCAAACAAAGTAACAACTGTGGCCAAACCGTTTAAACAGATTTTACATAAAAGTAAAGTTTACATGTCAATTTATAAGTCATTAGATAAACACAATCGATAAAATTTTGAAAGAAGTATATAAAACGAGCAAGAGTATCTAATTTTTTAGTAAAAAAACGAACACACAGATTGCAATATGCAGAGTCGAGCATGACACACCCACACCCGCTGTTGGAATCGTTCGCTGTGTGCGTGCCGCACACATCCACCTAAAACCTGGCAATGTGTGCGCGCGTGAACGCCATCTAGCGGCAGGCAGTAAGAAACATTTTACACTAGGGTCAAGGTTGACAAACTCGTAATAGAATTATTTACAAACTTAGTCATCTGTCTTCTATTAATGAGAAAAATATAACAATCGTAAAAATATTATCTATAAATATTATTATAAATTGGTATCCCCGAATTTTGCAACTTCGCATACGTTGGTGTGTTAGTAGGTAGGTACTACAGTATTAACACTCCACATGAAGTAAATTGTTTACAAATTTTGGAAATGGTTTACAGCACATGTTCGTCGACCGATAAGTTACAGCAATGATTACAAATAGTGAATACCGAACAAATGTTAGAAAACGTGAGTGCAAAGTTCGAGGAGAGATGTACAGAAAAATATATTAATTTGTTACTAACCGGGAAGTGCACCCGGAGGTGGATAAGGTCCGCTTGATACCGTCTCCGGTGCATAGTTCCTTAGACCGTAGGCGTCGTGAGAGAAGCCGGAAGCCTCTGACACCGTCGTGCGTCGCTCTTCCCCGCCTACATAGGGTAATGGTTGATCTCCCCGCGGTGCTCCGTACGGGTAATTCCAACAGGGTTGAGAGAAGCTTTGGTGACATCCTCCATCCGCATACGGCTTGTACTCGCCGCCACTCGCCGGCCAAAATGGTAACGCGGACTTACGTTCCCTTTCCACAGGAAGGTTATAGTAAGTCGGCGCTGTTGGATACTGATGTTCAAAGGAGCCCGGTGCATCGGGCGGATAGCCCCAGGGCTGCTGCGCGTGCCGTATAACACCAGGTTCCGGCTCGTAGCGCTTAGCAGGTATATGTAGGGGCTGTGGAGGGTTAGAGCCCACCGACGCTGGTGATGCACTGGATGCTGACGGCGGCGCGGCGGCTGGCGCAGCCGGTGGCGAGCCGCCCGGTGGCGACGCGTGCGCCTCCTCGTAGAGCGCGCCACCGACCCCGTTCATCATGGTCCACCAGGCCGGCCCGGCGGAGTGCCCGGTGGTGGGCGCTGGCGACGCGGCGGCCACGTCGCAGGGCGCGCCGAGGCCCCCGACATGGTTGTCAGGGTACAGGGTGGCGGCCGGGCAAGCCACGGGGGAACGGGAATATCACCAGCCGTTCACGCGCGCCGCGGGCACATCGCACCGCGTGCACACGCGACCACCACACGGCAGCGGCACATGAAAGTCAAAACGCGATTCCCGATTTAGCCAGGCGACCGGACGAGCTGTGACCGCAACAGTTCAAAGATTATCCGAGGCTATTAGAAATATGCCGGACCGACGCGCGTCACAGATGTGACGAGCTCCGACACAGGATTCAACCTTACAGAAAATCAAGTCCAAGTATCACACAACAGTCTATTCTGATAATTAAAACGACGTCACGTAGCTTTTAAAGCTACTTATTTTGGTATATTAAAAAATCTGATCGAACCACGACAAGTTATCGAAGTAGTTCGCGGACGTGAATACGAAGTCGCGAGAGTATCGTAATGTGTTAGCGCCACGGAAGGCAAAGACGCGAAGCGCGCGATCTGCGGCGCGGTCGAGCGCGGAGTGGCGGCGCGGCGTGCGGCGGTGTGCGGCGTGAGGAGCACACAGGCGCGTCCGCGCGTCGCCATCTAGCGACGGGAGGACACACCGCACCCACTACTGCACCCGCAGCTCGTAGGCGGCCGCCCGCCCGGCACGTTGCCTTTCTCATCGAACTACGTTTCTAAAAACTATGTACCATTTCTGTTATATAGCACGAAAATTTAAGATATTCTCGTATTTATAACTGTGACAATTTATATTTCTTGAATTTCCTTCACTCTTAATTTCAAAACTTACTTTCGCTCGATTCAACAAAGTATGCGTATCTTACGGCAATCTAACAACGCTACTACAAATTAAGTTTTACTTGTTAACTTAAATTAAAGTTTAAAAAATAGTAACAGAGTTAAGGAGTTATTAATAGGCGACGAACATTAGCGAACGCAAAGGGTTGTCTGCTGGTGGCGCGGCGGAGGCGCGAGTGCGTAGTAAAGCGATTAATGGAGGTGAAATAGCCATAAACTGCCGTTTAACCAAACTGCAAGCGTCACTCGACCATCGCCGAGTTGCCACCAATAAAAAACGCGAGACTTTATGACGGCAACTCACTCACGTTTTATTGTGAGTATAAACTTAATTTTATCGTCCGTTAATTTCACCACAAATAATCATAGGTTATAAGCAGATTATATAATTTTATGTCAATGCCAAGGTCGCGCTCTACTGCCTTATAAAGGACTATAGACGCATCCATAGAAATACACATCTCTTATTAGACATTTCTATCACATTCTTCTTTTGTAATAGAAAGGATCTTTTTTCATTTCATTTTTATTATACCTATGATAAGCTAGCGTTTTCCCGCGATCCTATTTGATATGAAGCACAGATGCGTCCTAAGATGGACAACGCATGCTTAAAAAACTTTATTAATGTAAACAGAAGCTACCAATTAGGTACCTACCTTGTCGAATTAACACAAACAAACTTTAATATGTGCGGAGATTATTGTGAGACCCTACGTATTATAATAATCTAAAGACATCCCCGTGTAAGGTCGGGACCCCTCCCATATATACGATTGAAAGGGAACAATGCACGTTACAACCAATAAATTTGCCAACATCATTTCACACCTATCCGGCGGACATGTACTGTTTACACAAGTTACGGCTGTAAAATATGTCAGCCAACAAAAGAAAAACACACGGAACACGACTTGTAACAAAACCACTCTTGTTCACTTGCTACTTAACTTACTAATATGGTAATTGACGGCGAATTGTCAAAATAAAATATAGTGTCTTAAGGGACAAATTTCCCACACTCGACCATAGAGCGGCGTAGAGTAATTACATTGGCACAATAAATGGATTGTGTAGAGAAAGAAAACTTGATAGATTTACGAGTCGCGAACGTGTTAAGATGGCTTTTAATATAAAGAATTGTGAATCAGACGAATATATCAATGAGTGCCAGTTGGAGCTAATGCCACAAAAAAATATGTTTTTCGTAGATGGACATACGTTAAGGACAGGCTTGTAGCTAGACTTAGTAAAGTGAAAATTACGTTCTAGCAGAGAATGTATTAAAAAATTAAATAAAGTTAACTTATGCCGTGCATATTTTTACCAAATATGTGTTACTGACAATATACCAATGTGTATTAATAAATTATATTACATTAATTTCTCTATATATATTATACTTACGTAATATATTTCAGTGTACACGTAAGAATTACATGTATCAGAATACATAGTACCCAAGTAGGTATATAAACAAATATGTAAATGTATGTATGTATATCCGATCAAACGGGCGAGCGAGCAGACGAGAGTCAGGCGCGTTGAGTGACAGACACAAACATAGGAACAAGTGCGCGTTCCCGGCCGTCTATAAATATTTACGTTAGGAAACTCTCCAGGCCAATGGTCGGCCATACGCTGGATAAAAGTACGCTTTCTTATCTCCAACATGTGTGCGCGTTGCGCAAACGCCGGCCTCGCCGCCGATATGGTATTATGGCACTGCATAAATAATATACCTACCTATGTATATTTGCGAAGAGTGGCTAGGGTTTTAAAACGTAGTCTAGACGCCTGAATAATATGTAGGTACCGTTTAAAAGCAGCTAGGTTTTTAAAAGATTAGTAAATTATCATTACCTAAAATACATACATACAGATGGGCATATTTTCTACCAAAATGTATACAGCTTCATAATTACACTTGCACCTACTAAGTGATTTCAAGTTGAATATAAGTCAAACAATGCTAGTTTTGTAAACTATAAAAGGTGATTGGGGTATATCAAACGTAGGTTTTTATACGTTTATTCAAGGCACACAACAAATAATTAGAAATGTAGTTGTACTGAGCAACTAATTTGATTTTACACTTTCTTGATCGATAAAAAGATAAATGCTTAATTAATAAAAATTTCAAGTAACAAAGGACACTGCAATCAATAATTAAAAACATATTCATTATATGTTTATATGAAATGCTAATAGATTTTTAAACGCCGACCAAGAGGTTCGTGACGCCAAAGTGATAGGCAGACAGCGATCTCACTCGCGACAGGTATGTGTCGACAGCCATAAACCTATCATAGTTACGAGTATCATACATTTATTTATAGCACAACTTAAATTGTCATGTTAATATTGATATTCCTGTAGTTTAAATGGCAAACATTTACACCACTTACATATAACCTACATAATTATGATGATCATGATTATACCATTTACATACAACAGTATAATTTTAAAACACACACTTATTCACAACTATTTTTATGCCCTTTTATACACATGCATGAGATATTAAACATATATATCGAGAATTAAAAAAACTTGGTACAATCAAACTTAATAAATGTAAAATAGGCATAAATTTACGTAGATAAATTTACTGTAGGTACATGCAATGTATGTACCTACTGTTTCCATCGGTGGCTTCGCGTTCCAAATTAAAACCCGTCATGATTTCTGTTGAAGCGGCCTTTCTCTGATCTCGTGTCATAAATTGTTGGTGGTTAATGTACCCTGCATCTGTGTGTTACCGGTTTGTGCCGAGATTATCGATCTCGTCCAGATTAAAACGAACCGGTGATAATATGTGATACTTGGAGTTGATTTCGTCGTTCTCATTTCTCGAAAAACTGTCCGATGGTTATAAAGTTGTTGGTGGTATCTGATCGCCGTCGTTTACGGTAGCGTTTTTTCAAAATATATAGGTACTAAAATTAACTACAGTTATGTATGACAGAAGTTCAAATTGGTGCCCCGGTTTCAAACCAAGCAAGACGCCTCGTTTTATTGATGGATAAGTAAATTGTGATTTATTTGAAATGATGTCGATTGCCGTTGCATGATTTAAGGCTACTAATGTGGCATCAAAGTGAGTAGAAGAAAGCCGATATAAATATTCACCTTGTCGTAAACTTGCCAGCGACGTCTGTGTAAACGGGCACGGTAACCTGCAAACAAATTTAAACCGATGTAAAGTATATATTTCCAATAGGAATCTAAGCACAGAACATGGTCAACACGGTCAGAATACGGTCAAATTGACACGTGCTCATCAATATTAAAAAATAGGACCCTTAATAAAATTTAAGTAGGTACATATTTGCAGCTGAAAAGTCCTTAAATACAAATGAGGATGTATTTTCTGGAAGACTAGGAATACCGCCAAAGCTATCGTCTATTTTAAATACCTAATGCCGAAGTTACAAGCCACTGAAAATTTAACTATGGTTGAAATCGTTTTAGGCACCTATTAACGCATACAGAGTACACGTACAGTTTATTTTCGAGTCGCCCTACGTCCCACCCGACATCAGCCTTTTGACAAAGCTCTACAATTTCCAACCATTTTATTTCCTCACTACGGCCTCACTCCGCTCGATACGAATATAAATAAATCCTTTCTAAGTCATTCGATACGGCGCAAAGTCACGAAGTTTACATAAAATAGGTGATTTGCGCCGAATGCCACGGTTTTTTCCAAGTTCCATCAGGGGTGTGGAACCAACCCACTTACGAGAATAAGCCTACGCAAAAAAAAACATGTTTACAGACTTTTTCTTTCAACGATTACCAGCTTTACCGAGACGTGTTAGCGACCGTAAAATCTGTTTTGTGTCTTGTAACGATTACAGTGTTTTGGTTGTTACTCATTTTGTACGGTTATCGCTCAAAATCAGCGATCTCTGTAATATTTTATATAAGTACAAGCATATCAACATAGTTGTGTAGGTGATATATAAAGATACTCAAAGAAAGCTGGTTGCCATAACGTGTACCAACTTTCCTAAGTATTGAAATAAGCAAAGTTACGTTGGTAAAAGTTCATTTAACTGGGGAAAACTTTACCCGTATCTGTACGGAAACTTTGTCGACGTCCATTTAAGTTTATACCCATTCCAACTCGGGCTAAAGTCCTATCGGGAATCGTAATCCGGGCGGACATTTTGTTGGGAGCGTTTCTTTCTTTTTTTTTCTTATTTTTCGTCAAGTATGAGCAAATAGCAACAAAACGACAGCGCAGGGCACTCGAGCCGACGTTTACGACTCAATCCCAAAACAGAGACCGCGGGCCGGTTCAACTCGTACATACCCCACCATTCTAATTAGATCTACCCCTCGCATATGCTCCTTAAAAAAAAGAAACTATTCTGAACACTATCACAAAGCGAGGGCTCATAATACGCTGGTGAATTCCCGGTTTCAAAAGCGTCGATGACAGGACAAGTTCGTATACATTACTAACTGTCAGGTTGTGTTATCTCGGGCACAAGTATGTGTGTATATGCTACGAGGGGAGTATCCCACGCTTGATTAGAGAAAACGATCCTCTGGGACTTATTAAATCCTGTAATTGAAACCATTCATTTACAGGACAAGATAGTTGTTATACAGATTAAAGAAACACTTCTAAAATAAAGTATTAATTATTTTCTTTCTGTTAATTATGTAATATGTATATTATTTTACTGAGTATTAGAGAATAGAGAGAGAGATTTGAGATGATATATTTAATTAACCTTTTTTATGAATCGGTATATTAAACATACTGTAGGTAGGTGGGTACTTGGTGCTCTCAGCCCATTACGTATGTAGGTACATATGTAAGTGACTTAACGTGACAAAAATACTATTTAATTAAATACATCCTGACAAACATTAGCATATTCATACATAGGTATAGATATTACAATAGCAATGTAATAAAGTATGAATGGCGCAAGCTTCCGAGTATTTTATGGCTGGAAAAATCGTTACTGGAAAATTCAAAGAAATATGTTATAGGGATTTTCATGTACGTAATTATATTTACAAATTCAATTACATATACAAAATTCAAAGAAATATGTTATAGGGGTTTTTTCATCTAATTATATTTACATACAAGTCGTCGTTATCGGATATTACTTTAGAAGAGAATTCACTCAATAGAACTATCTATCTTACTTCATTATTCTTAACTACCTGTTCATTCTAAGACTGGAGGATACGGTCGTTTAAACATGAATTAAATATATAAATAAGATTCGGAGTTATTTTAAAAGTTTTCATGGGATTCATGTTTTCTCACTTACACTAAATGTGAAACTAAGCTATATAAAACAAAACAAAGCAAAATGTACCTCACATAAAACCGTTAGAGTTACTCCAACCACTCTTTATGTAAATCATATCACACCATACACATGTATAAATACTATATAATCAATACAAGTACCTACATAACCACATGTTCTAAGAAATTATCAATCTTATACGTACGTGATTATATTTATTAGAATCTTGTGTCCGAATGTGTGTGTGAATAGATATAGGTACGTACATAACGACTATAAGATACGAATCGTAGCAGAACAGAAGATATGTTTACGTAACATAAAGACATATTTACAATAACAGTATGGGGAGTGGGAGTCCGTCCGAGAGTTTAATGGCGCGAAAACTGACTGGATCATATCCCAGGGTTTACGACACGAGAGTAAACGGCCGATTCATTTGCAATTCTAACTGCGACTTAGCAACGGTTCGCCTGCGATTGTCCGACGTCAAAACAACTTCATATCTTATTCGGATTGATATAATAATATGAACAACACATTTTTTTTAAATCTGATACCTTATCTTACCTGACGAAAAGCGTAAAGAGAGCTCTCCTTAAAAGCCGGCAAAGCATTGG
>DWME01004273.1:0-16608 GCA_018244795.1 Parelbella ahira ahira
CTATGAGATAAAACAGATACTGTCCTTTTTGAAAATTGACAAAATATTGTACGGAATACGATGACTATATCACAGAACGTACATATACGTTTCTAATAAAATTATACTCGTAATTATATTAGTCATTAATTTCATTAGATGAGGGAAAAAACGTTTTAACATAACATCTTCTTTATAAATAGTAAGGCACATATACTTATGTACATAGATGTTCTTTATTTGCAGAACTTTTATTCCTATGTTAATGACTTACTTTTGTATAACAGTATCATTGTCGATATACAAATAAAATGTACTATCGTCTTGTGATAAGTACAGTAGAATATAATCATTAATATATATAAGTTAGTATAAATAATACGGTAACAAAACGTGAGGAAATCTACATGCTTAGAATTTCTCTGTAGCTTTTTATGAGAAATCAAAAGCCTGTCAATTCAAACGTAGCCTGCATAGTACTTTAAGGCTCTAGCTTCTCATTTTAAGGAGACTCGTGCCGAACAATGTAATGATAAAAGCATTAATAAAAAATAATCTTTATGATGATCACGATGAAAAACGTTTGTATAACTCACCATAAATTCCATATGTTCAGCGACACTCAGATCGTCGATAGACAGATCTTCCTGCGGTACGAAGCCCGATATTCTCGCGATCAGGTCAGCACCAGCCAATCTTCCATTTAACATCAAATAACCCGTCATCGCGCTCTTATCTCGACGACTGATTGCGGCTAACAACGTGGTCTTTCCGGCCCCACTGAAGATCAAAGAGCTTATTCAGACAAAAATGTTACTAGAAAACAAATACCTTAATTCATTATGAAAGGAGACTGTTTTGTAATAAATTAAATCACAATGTACCCCTGGAACCGGTGTACGGTGGTTCTACTTTATAAGAATTAATATAACATTGATGTTTAACAATGATGGGTGCTGACGGTGGGATGACGATCTGTGAAAGGCGGCAGACAGATGCTGGATACGACAAGCCGAGAACAGGGCGCAATGGCGCTCATTGGGAAAGGCCCATGTCCCACAGTGGACTGAGATAGGCTAATGATGATGGTTTAATAATAACTAGCTATTTATTGTATCAGGATGTTACTTGCAATGATACTGGGCTAACCACATATGTCGTAGAACTAAATTATAATCATGATACACGATGCCTTCCTTCAAATGTATACATTGATCGCAAAAATACTTCCTGACACGTGTTAAAATCTGAATGACGGTGTCTAAATAGCAAGAAATAATGGAGAATTTTTGAGTCTTAAAAATAACCAAACGCAGCTTACCTTGAACCCATCAAAGCTATCAAGTTACCAGACGAAGCCACGCCACTCACTGGAAGAGAAATAAATCTATGTAACCACAATTATGGTATAGCGATATAATCACCGTGGACTGAAAATATCGCACACAATGTAATCTCATTATATGCATGCAAATTCATATTCATATTGCCGTCATCTGCAAACGCTGGCAAAAAAGGTATCACGTTTTTGAACCGAGCTGTTTAAATGCCACGAAGAATACGTTTAAGTATATACTTTACGAGTTAGTGATACTTTGTAATAACTTCCATTTTCATCAAGTTTTTTAATGTAACGGCCTCTTTCCGTGTTATTGAGTTACGAGTTATATTTATCATGCTAAAAAATATAATTAAATTATAAACGTCATACATCTGAGCCCTCCTGCCAGGTGGTCTGACGACCTGAAGAAGACAGCGGGAAGCTGCTGGATTCGGAAGGCCCAGGGCCGGATTGAGTGGCGGAGATTAGGGGAAGCCAATGTCCAGAAGTGGACATCAAGAGGCTGACGATGATAATGGTGATGACATCTGAGCAAAAATAATTTTCCCAATGCGCTTTGACCGCTTAGAACGCCAGAGTTAATATCTTATAAAGCTTGGAAGATTACTGCTTTAACACTTTTCATAATAAGAACAGATTTCATTCTTTCATTACCTTTTCATAATAAGAATCGATAGTAGCACGTAACCTGGAACTAACGTAACCTGTGAGTAGGTATCTACCACACTTCTCTGCCTACATCTCCGCGGATTACATGCTTGGTGTTTCGTTTAGTTAACTAATATAGATATCATTTTTCATTCTATAATTTTAATATATTGTTCGCCGCACATTTTACAATAAAGTATCTTCATATCGAATCTAAATTTATTCAACATGAGTTTATGACCCTGACTGCATCCACCTTAATATTGTAAATGTCAGAGTGATATTGTGAGAACAATGTACTTATATGTATTTACAAGACAGAATGCCTAATAAACATTTTATTGAAATATGTTACGGACAAATCTTGCGCCATTTGATACGACTTAGACTGCTTATTATTCTTACCATTTTAAATCAAACCCTAATTTAAATTTGTTTTGAAATCTCTGTATATCATTTAATTGTAATTTGACTCTATTCATTCTTCGATATATAATACTTCATTTAAGTTGTGATAAAAAAACCGATGATCATAATGTCAAACTGGGTATAAATTTTATCTAAATCCGTTTAGAAATTATCGGATTACGGATATTAGCTGCAATATTGTAATGTTAAACTTAATTTATTATTAATGAAGAAAAGTAATATTTTGCTTTTCCGCTTTAAAGTTGTATTTCTAGAGATGAGATAATCCGACTACATTTGTGCCTGAAAAAACTTTATATATATGTTTAATTGTTTCATATTTTCCGTATTTGGATATAGTACCTTATTCGTAAAGTAAAATTATTAACAGTTTTGGCTAGTCTGTATAATTCTATCAGTGATCCTAAAACAACTAAAATCAACAATGAATAAAAAAAAAAGTAATTTTGTCATTGGTTTCAAAGCTACTAACATCAATGAATCAAAAAAGTAATTTTAACATTGTTCCTAAAACACATTAAGTCAACAATGAATCAAAAAAAGTCATTCTCGAACTACTTAATTATTAAATTTAGTTTTGATACTAATACGCTATTAAAATCACGTTCCATTTATGCAAATATTAAATCTGTTTTTATTACCCAAAATACTCAAATTGTAATTAAAACTAACAATTAACAAGCAAATATCATTCGCGCTTTTGAATATTAAATTTAATTTTGACATTTAAATGTTAAATATCAATACGAGATGGTAAAAAATATTTGCGGCGCTTTTTTGTTGGTTCAACACATTGTATTTTTATTTTAAGGACACCTAGTGATGTTCATAAGTAAGTAGTCCCTTACGGGCGAGGCAGAGAGCACCTAGTGCTATAAATCTCTATCTACATGTGGTTATTTTACGTTATTATTATTCTCTTCATGTAATCGCACCAGTTCCGAAGACCTGCCATTTCTATCAAACAGTATCTAATAATGTTAATTATAAACATACGTGTCTTTTATTGGTTTTGTGTAAATGAGGTGAATTATTCGACCATATAAATCCTTTTATTAAAATTAATTATTTATACGAAAGAATAAAACACGTGCTACTTAGACCGTGTAGTTGTATGACTCTATGGATGGGATATTAAAAGCATAATCTGATCATAATGGTCATAACACAAATCATGGCTCTAATGTAATAATCATAAAACTTACCAGCAATTTCATTTTTCTATTTTTAAAAATTGATTTAAAACATATCACCCAGTAACTTTTACACTTACACAAATACCACCCTATATAATAAACAATAACAAAATGAAGCTGATGTTCGACTTTTTAACTCCCATTATATTCACGTAGGAGCGGTCTGAAAGTTCTCCTTTGCTTAATGCTTACATCATAAAATGAACTAACAGTAGATTTTACGTTACTAGCTTCAATATTTTACGCTAAGTCCGAATCCGTCTATCGGTCAGGATATTTATACTTATTTATACATACACACATAACACTGCAGGAATTGATTGAAGACTGACTCTTTATTTAATGCTAGTATAAACGTACCTCCATGTAAAACCTTAACTTCTTCATAAGTAGGCGATCGCCATATACTTGTCTGGTGCTTCTTCTTCCTGTACACGGACAGGTCCTTCCAGGACAGTGTCAAGTTTTCTGGCATGTCGCACAGGCCCGCCAGTTCGTCATCCTCCCAGTTCACCACGGCACCCGTTAGGACGTTTCGAGTAGGCATCTTCAGACCCAGGTCCTTCATTTTGTTACGTCATTGGAAACTGAGGACAAAACAGGTGGTACTGAAAATTGTTCTCTGCTCAATGTTGATTGAAAACAAATATGTGAAAATTTACAGTTGAATTTTATTTATTCAAAGGTTGGAACTTGGTAGTGTCAGTTATAGTTTATGGATTATAGTTTTTACTATACCTTTAGAATGGTAATAAGATTTCAATGTCATGATATGTTAAATTTTTCATCTATCAATGTAGTTCAGGCGCCTTTTTTTATTTAATCAACAAGAAACGCACTAGGGGGTATAAGAGAAAAAAAGACATTAAATTTTTTTAAATTAATAAAAGCGTTCTACCAATGTATCAATTACTTTATCAATCACATTAAGGGCAAAGTTCCCTTCTCACTCTGAGAGGCGAGCCGTGCCCAATAGTAAAATATAGAGAGTTCGTGATGACGAAAGCTTCACACACCTCAGACAACAAAATGCACGATTCTAAGGTATGCGGTTTCCTCGCGATGTTCTCCTTCACGTTATAACAAGTGATATTTAATCTTTATTGATACCTATATAGCGCATTGAAACTTTATTTCCGCTATTTATGATTTGTTATCAAGTCGTAGTAAAGAATAAAATAAAATGGCACGAATTGCGACAGCTTCTTGCAATTTAAGATTCGCTTACAACTTATCAACTTGCTTATTCACTTGACAGCAAACAGTAATCGTAACCTCTACAATGGAATGTTCGAGATCGTTTTATTTCAACCAGCAAGGATCGTCTTCCGCTTGGCTGCTCAATTGATCGAATTGGATCCGTTTCACCACTCGAATATTGACTTAATACCCACAACACTTTGTCATCGTTGTGATCAAGTAGGCATTAGCTTGATTATCACGATCATAAAGGAATTGATCCATTGTGTTCATGGCTTTATAACTCTGATTTATAAGCTTTTTCACACGTAGAAAGCATAACTTATTAAAATCACAATTAATATATCATTATAAACCCATGTTAATGGCTTACATTAAAAATAAAATAAGCATAAATAAACCTTATAAAGTACCATAATTCAAATATACGTCAAACCATAGACAAATTGATTTGAATAGTACTATGATTGATATTTGTATGTTATGAATTACATACATATAATATGATATACTTATAAAGACCATTTGTTAAGTTGTATGCCGAGACATTTTCTTGTCAATATTCGACCTTAAGCTGCAAGAGAACTTATTGACTATACACGAGTTTTATTTCTTTGAAATCATTTTTGACAATTCCATCAAGTTTTGACGGAGTTTTAATGAAAATTTAAATATTATGTCTTGACATATTTTAATCATTTCTAGAGTATTCGATCCAGGTTACGATATATTGTTGAGTAAAATGATGCGACGAGCGTAAATAATGAATTTAATGAAAATAAAGAAGCGAAGTTGGAAGAAGTTTGGAGAAGCTTCAAGTTTAAAGAAGAAAAGAAATTCGTCAAGGAGATGGTAATCTTTACTTACCGTCTATACAAAATTTGAAAACCGCGATATGGATGACTATAAAACACATATATCACACATATTGATTTACGCCGTAACGGATTCTTATCGAAGAAATTCCGGGAACGGCCTAACCGGTACCAGATTCCTATTCCGAACATATAGCATTGACAAAGAAATTCCTTTATGTTTTACTTTATTAAAGCCGACATCATTCTGTTCCGAGAATTTCTTTGTTGTCTAATTAAATTATTAAATCAGATATTTTATATACTCAACTAATACATAGGCTTTACTAGCATACTGTTCGTTTGTATATTTGATTTCTGTCGCCAATTATCAGTCTTTTATGTGAATATACTGAAACTTATTTGAAAAATTCACATGTTAACGTCCTCTAAAGACTGAGTACCTAAAATATATTTTTTAATTTGTTTACTTAGTTTACAATGCCACGGATTTTTCGTAATCGGTATAATGAGAATTTTTCGTTTTTAAAATAGTTTAACGGTTCCACATTATTGTTAGTTCACAATCTGATAAACCCCTATTATTAACTTATTGTTAGATTAAGGTTTTTCTATCCATTTTCAATAGGACGTGTTTATCTATAAGTTGTTTTGAAGCAGAATACGGCAACCCATATACTGGACGCAATGCCGTTCATAAAAAGAGGCATATATCCAGCAGTGGGTTGATACAGGATAACGATATTAATGTAAATGATAAAGGTCCTTCTTGTCTTCTACTTAATATTCTCACGCTAACGCGATATATCTAGAAATATATAGAGATAATTGGTTTAAAGTATATGTCGTAGATGTCGTATAATATTAATCTAAGTTTTTGTTTTACGACTAAGAACTTTAAATTAAACTAATTATTTCTGCAATTGTATGTACCTGTATTTGAAATAACTATATATACCTATATTATAAAAGAATAAAATTCAATTTCATGTGTGTTGCCATATCCAATTACAAAACAAATTTCATAGCTGTGGTCAGGCGAGACCGAGCGACTTTTCACTGACGGTAATGTTACTGAGCTGAGCTGAGCTGGGCGTTGGGTGGGTGTCAGCTTACAAATACCCTAGCTGATCAGCTAGGGCTGGTACAATATATTAATAATCCTTAATAAATATTATTAATAATTATACACATATTGTCGCGTATATTTCCCATAGGGTAGGTTGAGCTTAAGAATTTGGACTTGCAACGGTCCTGACACACTTGTTTTGTTTCCCTTACATTCATTAAAGCCGTCTGTATGTAGAGGCCTTATATCTGCCCGTCTCTTGTCTATTATTGTTATTATTAATATCATATTATTGTAAAAAATTGAAACTATAGTTAATAATAGGCTTTGACTATACCAAAAAAAGTTATACTATAATTAATTAAAGTGGAACAACCCTATCATAAGTTAACATTGCAGCGATGTTCTAGATACTCTTAGCACGGCAGTTCGTGTTAAACATATAGTACCTTAAGAGTTCTAACTGTCTGTCTGTAAGATTCATAAGTTGGTATTGACCCAATTATCAGCACTATCGTCACCAGTCTATTAACGTCCACTGCTGTACAGAGGGCTCTCAAATAACACGCCTCTCAACTCTACTTTTATGTCTTCGTTTCCACAGTCATCCATAAATAGGTCATTAGACAAAATATACTGCCAGAGCAATACACTCGTACAATAATAAATTGTTAAACATTTTTTCTAAATATTTTTTTTAATATTTTTTTTTCTAAATGGTTTCGAGTTAACCGTAGTGTTTATGTGCTACTTTAAACGTTTTAATCTCTATAGGCAAATGTGTTAAACCTGCAGTTGACGTCATTCTAATTAAAACCAAACATTTAAGGAGCGCTGAATGGGCTAGTGTCTATTACCTAATCCCGTCTTAGAGAAGACGGCGAAGTTGGGCATTGAAAAGGGGAAGTCTATCTAGTTCAATATCGATTGATCCAAATGCTTCCCTGATGAAGTAAATATCGCCGGCAAAGGAAAACGACATTTTGCTCCAAATATGGAAATCAATAGTGTTTTGGATACATTATTTTAAAATATCACCCATTGTTCTATTTTCATTGTCACATACTTCGCAGATAATTCAGATTTTATGTGTAATTTAACAATTGTCATTTTTACTCAAATGCTGAAAGCTTACCTACAATTTCAACGTATAAGATCAAATTTGTTTATATTATTTAAAAGTATATTAATTTGAGCCAATAAAATGACAATAGCGTGCATTGTGTGTAAAAAAAACCTATTCCTATCGACAATAGTCAAAGTAAGAAATTTACAGTTCTTATATTTGTCATACACATATTGAAACATACGTTGGTGTACATGTGTTAAAAAAATTTAATTATTAAATTATTTCATTCTACTTTTTTTTTTCCTTAAGATTTCCTAAGGATAATTATTTAAAGACAAATGGAAAATTTTCCACAAACTTCAACAATTTGCAGTGATCACTTTGATGCTGGATTATATCATAATACTGATGGATATACAATTGTAAGAAGATTACTATTAAATTCTGAACCTCGCGTAATATCAAGCAAATAAATGTTACCTACTCTGTGTTACATAATTTTTCATTCGGCAGAAATAAATGTAATAAAGATGTGTCAGTATAAATATTTAGACATTAAAAAAATTAAGCAAAGGATATAATACATCTAAAGTAATCAGTAGCAATAGACAATAAGTATTGTTTTGGCTATTATAGAACATTTAGGCGACATTACACACAATTATGCCAAGAGTTAAGTTAAAAGGTTTTCTGCTCAGTTTACTGTAGATTCAACGTGACAATTTTGTGAAATTTAATAAGAATTCAAAATTAAAAATAGGACCGAGATTATCCCTTTTCACTTTAACGAAAAGTTATTACGAATTAAGCTCTATTACTTTAATATACTCGTATGTATGCATATTTTACTCATCGTTCTAGTGAACGTTTCATCGTTAGTTCCAATAGTATATATATACATACTTTGGCTTCACGGCCTCGAACCAAGCCCTGGAAAAATCCTACGGCATTGTAATAAAAGATTCCGTTTCACAACAGCCTACTTACAGTGAAATTTTAAACCGGTCTCCTATTGTACTTCAATTTAAAAAGTGCTTATTTTAATCACCACGTTCGTTTTTCAAATTCTGTTTTTTTTTTCACTGATGTCATTGTATTTTTTTTTTCAATATTTGTTTTTAAAGTATGTAGGTACATTTGTTGAACTGATACCTTTCTTATGCTATGTCTGGAGAGCATTGTTTGGCTATTGATTTATGTCGTTTTCAAATATGAAAAAGGAGAGTAAGATTACCAATTAAGATGTAACAAAATATTTTTAGTTTTATATTTAATACATCCAGTCTGATATACAAACTTTTAAATATACAATGTATTCTGTAACCCTATACTTTCGTTAGATTAATGTAACAAAATTATTGGCATTTTTAGATGAAATGTTACTTGTTGTAACTTGATATACACATAGTAAGAATACTTGCATACCTTAGAAGTTCTTTATAACTTTTTTGGGGCGTGTGTAGTCTACCAACCCGCACTCGCCCAGCGTAGTAAATTATGGCCTTAACCCTTCTGATTTTCATACGAAACCCGTGGAACGACAAAAGGGTTAATGAGGTGAGCTTTCTAAAATTATTTCTAATTTTAGAATCAGATAATTTGCTTGAAATCTAAAAATATGAGAAATAAAAGATCACCATTATTTGATATTTTTCAGTTTATATTTTCTATTGTCAGCGCGTGTTCAGTAGCACCTTTCATCGACTTTCTTTCGAGAATACTTAAAATTCGATTTAATTGCTCCTTTCAACTTTCTAGCTTGAAATCAGTTTAACTAGTTATCTTTTCTCACTTTAAACTCCAATTGTATGAACTGTCATAATTATTAAAATTATGTAAATATGGCAATCCACATAACAGTTATTTCAAGAAATATGTAACTGAAAGTTATACTTACCAAGACCACTAAAGTTTACATTGAATCAGTCCACCAGTTTATGGGTGAGATTTAAATAAATGCACTAAATTGAATCTTAACACTTGTATTTAAAAACTAAAAACGCAATAAATATGTTTCTATTAATAACGATTTATTGGAGTCTTCGTAAATCAGCTTTTTTTAAAAATTTGGAACATAGATGCCACAAATCACGAGCGCCACCGACGGGTCTCAGCGGCGAACTGAGTTCACAGTTTTAACTTTTTAGTTTACAGTTAAGGGCTTTGTGTGAACTTATAATTGTGTTCCTTATCCTAAACCTACATGTTCATACTATTTGTTATTAGTATTTATAATCTTATTTGAATGTAAAGCAAATTATATATTATCAAGAAAGAAAACATTTCATGCCCACAACTAGCGGATTGCGCAAGTTGATGAAATACTGGTGAGATTAAACTTGTTTCTCTTTAAAATACCATAGGCCCAAACCGTGTTTAAATGCTACATAACACTGGTTACGAAATTAGCCCTTTATCGTTGCAGTGAACATTTAGTTCGTAATTGGATACTTCTAAGGCCGCAGAGTTAGTCACGTGTGTAGGCTGTATATTATTATTACATTCTTAGTTTTGTATGTTGTCGTATAAAATATAATCTTACTTCTTAAAATTATTGACAAAATACGCATAGTGATAAATCTGTCCGAAAAAAAAATTTAGCACAATTCCATTTGTCTATACAGTACATATTATTATTAATAATAAGTTTATCTGTCATCTGTCACAACATGTAATAAATTATAAATATTATATTAGTACACCTTCAAACAGGGCCATATAATAAGCAATTAGGTTGCGACTGTTATGATAACCAGGCGGCTAACAAACTACATACATATATATAAGTATAAATAAAAATCTGTAGTTTTTCGTATAGATATATCTTTTACAGCAAACCCTGTTCTAGCTGGCATGCAAAAAATGAAAAATATAATCAGGTCTTAGGACCACTGATATGTACACAATAATTGTCAAAAGTTTATTCTTTTTTGTCTATGACAATAGGGTCTATACCAACCGATCAATTAACGAATATTTTTTAGAATATTTTACGTAATTACGCCAATTAACTGGATTCCAATGGCATACATTTTTAACACATTAATTAGTAATTTAAAAATTTTGAACTCCACATTAGGTACATTATTGTTAATATTTCATTCATTGCTTTTTTCAGAGCTGATACCATTTTTTTAATCATATCAAACAAGTTTCTAGTGCAAGGGCCATTGAGCCGAGATTCTTGGCTACTACATATATACATATAATTTTAACTAGGGGTGTAATATTATGTAATCGCAAGAAGTTAGCTTTTAAAAATTTTCTATAATCAAATACAAACATTGCATAAAAGTCCAAAAACTTCCAAACTTCTAGAATAATAGCTTATGAAAAATGCTAATTTATTAATAACTTCGTATCTACATAGCACTGATGATATGATAGACGTTGAGTTACCGTAAGTCTTAGTATCCATGTACATAATATCAGGTAGCTATTGGTGTAGAAGGGTCAAACTTGATGCGATTCATTTACTTGTTCTTACTGGTCGATATTGCCATCTAGTGGCGACTGGTAGGACTGTGAACAACTTACATTCTTATTTTACGAGATGGCACTGTATTTTATTTACTGTATGTCGTTGTATTTTTATGTGTATAAGAAGATTAAAATAAAAATAATTTTATTTAATTGCGTTTTATAAGGATCAAAGAGCTCAGCTTCTCTCGCCGCTTACGCAGCTGCCTGTCGACGGTCAATGTATTTAGCTTGCCAAGGAAGACAGTGCTAGGCCGCGATCAACTGATCGCCAGATCTTCGTCTGTGGTACAGTAGAGTGAACCATGAGGTGGTGAGGTTGGCATAGACTCCTTACATGTAACTTAGAATTTCTTGCACACGTTTCCTAAATATGAAAATTATGTTTGATATAGTCGAAAGGGCATAAGGTTTAAATTTAAGTGCATATTGAAACTGATATGAATTAACACATAAATAATTATTTTGGTTAACCATTATAACTTTTAACTGTTTATTTATTAGAATTGCAATAATTAGAAGGCACTAATTAGATGGTATTAATTAGAAGGAAAGTGTCAGAAGTTTTCGATACCGACATGCATGTATGAAGAGAGTGATGAATATTGAAGAAGGACGTCACTTGAATAGGGATATTATGTACTCAATGCTTTCTGCATATCCCGTAAGAAATCTGGCGTGACGTTGTAATAATAATACAAAATCCTTAACTATACTCTGACCAAACTTCTGTTTCAAGAATGTTCAATCAGCTCATTCAAAAGTAAAGTTAGTTTATTTATCTCTGTGAACGCACATAAAAATACTGTATAAATTATGATATAAAATGGGTATTTATGCAATACAGTTACATATTTATTATACCTAAATACTACAACATATTCAATCACTTTCCGGTGTATACCTAAATAAGTACTCTAGTTTTTATAGTTCTTTTTGCACTGTCAAAATATAACAGAAACGGCGATAGTTAATTGATATTAATAAAAACTAATAATTAAGGAAATTTTATTTTAGCTTGACGATATTTGTAAATTATTTAATTTTAACGATAGACCTTTGCGTAATAAACCTCATCTCAACAAGACCTCAAGCAAGCGCTCAATTTAATTTTATCTACGTTTATTAACTGTCAAATACTTGAATTTAAAATGAGTTTCAAATAATATCTGTTTTCATTTGTTTCTAAAAGTAGAATGTCGATAATTTTAGACGTCGAGTGCATTGCTTGCAACAAAACGTTGCAAAAAATTAATCATAATCCCCGCGAAGTGTCGCGTAAGATGGGAAAAATTAACAATCGTCGATCCAGAACGCCCAATTGGTCGCACGAAGAGAAACAGTATCTACTAGATTTAATTAAGGAACGCAAAGAGGTTGTTGTTACTAAAGCTAACAATGGACCTAATCATTCCGAAGAGAAAGATGTTGCTTGGAACGAAATATTGTGTCAGCTAGCTGCTAAATTTGGTAATAAATTCTCCAGTTTCTCGATAAAGAAAGTTAAGACGCAGTGGCAAAACATGAAACGCATAGCGCGCGAAGAAATTATCTTGAACGGTGCATCGCTAACGAAGTGTACAAAGCAGTCTCAAGAGGTCTGTAACATATTAGAATCTCAAAATGCCGCTGATTTGAAATTGGAAACTGATAACTTAGATACAAGTGAAAATGTAAATGAAACCACAATGCATACTGATGTTGAAATAAAATCAGAATCCATTGATGAGTAAGTGATTATTTTTATTTAATGACTTATACATTAACACCTCACTATTAATCAATATTTTATTAAGGTATAATAGAATACAATTTATTTTAAAATTAATTGACTAATGAACCTTTCTTAGACATGTTACTATAATTTTATCAGATTTCATTTGCTCCTTTATTTTTGTTAAATATCACCAAATGACAATAACTAATAACACCAAAAATAATTATAAGTTATTAATCAATAAATATGAATCATTATCTATGGAAAACCCTAATTATCTTATTGTAATTAGACTGTAAATAAATATGCCAATTGTTTTCATTTCTCAGAGACGTGAACCAACCTTGTGGGACAAATTTCACATGTACAGACAATCAACAAAATAGGCCAGCAGAAACATGTACTCTGGAATCTTCTGGATCATCAACATCAATGCCTTCAGAAAACATTGAGGCTGAAGCCCTGCATGAGGTTGAAACAATCCCAGAAAATCAAAATATTAAAAAGAATGTATCTGCAGGAACAGACACTTCTTATTTTAATGACATTTACGATATTAACACTTTTCACAGAGATTTCAGTGATTTTTTAAGGTAATTGTTGAATAGTATCATATATATTTGGTTTAAGCTTGTTTAAGTATAGATTTGATATATAAATGACATTTAAAATTCAGATATTCAGTCACAGAAAAAGAAATAAAAATGGAATCTCTGAAAGAAGAGAGACAAATTGTTAAAGCGATGAGAGAAACAGCAGAATTAAATAAAATTATAGCTGAGCAAAGATTAAAACACATACTGTGGATCAAGAAACAAGAAATGGCGTAAGTTTATTAATCTACTTCAACTAATTGACTGTATATTAAATTAATTATAGAGCACTTTTTCATTTTAACCTCCTAATAATGAATAAATAAAATTGTAGTGTTTTTTCGCTAACAATATATTTTAACTAATTTTAAACTTTCCCTCTGTACCTTTATAATATTTTATTGTCTGTGGAAAATGTATCAATAGCACCTTTTGCTTTTTATTTTCCTACGGTTTTATTGATTTATCACATAGAGTTATGACTGTTTTTGACAACAAACAGCAATAAAAACGATAGAATACGGAAAATATTTAACTTTAAATACATTCTTTTTTATGTCTTCCTTCTATAAATTAATCTATGTTTTTATAATAAAACAAAGATTGCTCGTTACAAATATTATAATAATATTATCAATTTTTTTTTCATCTGGCAACACTAACATGTTGTCATTTTAAAGATTCCAATCTTGTTCCCGAATAATCTTGAACAAAATTTTGTGTTAGGTATCTAAGAGCATTTATTTTTAAAGTAGCCATGAGCTTCTTAGCTAGAACAAGATCTTCGTTAATGCCAGCAATCTGTAATATGAGGTGAGATTTTTCTGCTACCGGCTTCAAAGGTTACGCAATCGTACAAGTCGTGAAAAACGCATATTAATACTACGTTTCAACGCTTATATTTGTATGCTATATGAACATTCAAGATCAGAATTATCATATATATATATATATGTGATCAATTATATATAATGCCATAATTTTTAATAATACTAACAAAATATGAATCTAAATATCTCGTACACACTAATTTAGAATTTATGTCATAGTTTTAACGTTGTAAATCGCTTGTAACCAAAAGCAAATCGTAGCACTCTGGATCTATACAGGACCATTGAAAATTTTTAACCACATACTCCTTTCAATGAATATGTAATAACCTATTGGAAGTGCAATTAGCGTGAATATTGTGCAATGGCAATATTGCGCATGTACAGTTTTAAAAATATTTATGATAACATACCTTGCTGTTGTGTATTTCCAAAAATAGATGACAATGTATCATCTGCCAGAATTGGTATCACTCTGCTGTGATTCAGGTGTCATTGTTGTGTTATCTTCTTTGTTTTGTGCACATCTTAACTGTTTTGCTTTTTATTAAGTGAGTATTGCAGCAACTTTCATATTTAGGATGTTATCTGTAATGTAATGGCTGCCGTTTACTCAAGAGCCATTTATCAAATATTTGCATATATGTACACTATGTTGGGGTGTGAGGATCTCCTCACTATATATCAATCAAATTTAAATGAATATTTTTCTCTTATATAGAGCATATGATTATTTAATCTTTATTGCTAACCTAAAACTAGATTTCAGAGCTGTATTCAGTAGCAAATAACTTCACAATGTTAACAAATCTAAATGGATCCCTTGTATAAGTCTCATACATACATTTCCATAACTCCTAAATGTATAATCATCACAGTTTGAATATATACCACTTCTATCATTTGATACTTTCATTTTGGTGATGTTGCCAATGTAATCAGGATAAAATCACTGTCACCAGCAGTGGCAGTAAAGAGATCTCGAGATCAGAACTCTAAATGATGAACTAAGTAAGGGAAGCACTTAAAACACTCACCCATGATGCTCTTACATACAGCAGCAGATAGGATAGACTGGTGAAACATCATAAACAGGGTGTTAACAGAAAGGAGTCACAATCCTCTGCATTGGGGAAACCAATCACGAAGACCAAATTTTTTCTAATGTATTGGCTGTGTGAAGTAGTGTGTCTACTGCTAAAAATAGCTATTGTGTAGTTTTCTACTACCACTGTGATTGATTGAGCCGAAAATTTTCAAGACATGGAGTGTTCCAACTTATTGTACAGGATATTCTTCAGAAACATTCTTCAGTGTTGTGATATCAGTTTTGTATAAATTTGATTGTTACTTGGCTGGCAATCGTTTTTGTTACAACTATGATGAAATATGAAAAAATTCCATTGTCTTGTTTCTTTTCATACTACAGTCTGCGCTTGAACCATAAAATGATGTGTGTTATTTGGATGTAACCTGCTATCAATGTTTTTTTCAGTGATTGCTCATTTTGGTTCACCTTTGTGCAATATTTTTTTATACGATTTTCAATATTTCCTGTCAAATTGATAAAATTTGTTCAAATTCTAGCCAGTTAGATTTAAATATATTCTAATATCTTTGATCTAACGCAATATCACGCCTGTAATCCCTGAAGGGGTAGGCAGAGGGATGTAGTACACCCCCATGTTTCACCAGTTACGTTTAAGTCCCATGGAATAGGTGGTGAGCCTATTGCCATACACTGAGCACAGTTCCAGACTCCAAGTCACTACAAGGACCCCAGGAACCTCTAGGAACCCAGGACCTCCTGATCGACAGTTGCGCTTACAACCACTCGACCAACGTGTTGAAATAGTATTTTACATTAATGTGTATACCCAATATCGTCTGAATATATTATTGGTATGTCTATTGTCACAGGTCCATAACATTGTAGATTATAATGTGAGGTTGTGTTGTGAGGTCATACAGTGTCCCTCAAGTATCAGTTTTTGAATAATAAAATAACAATAACTTTCATATCATCAGTAGTGATATCTTAGTGCTTAAATTTAAATTATACTTGCTAAAGGTGAAGGAATACATTGTGTGGAAATCTGCACACTTTAGAATTTACAAAAAACAATTCTCAGATGTGTGAGGTCTGCCAATCCACACTTGGTCAGCGTGGCATGTGGCAAACTATAACCTTAACCATCTTAATAAGAGAGGAGACCCATATTCCAACAGTGGAATTATGTT
>DWME01004274.1:0-16607 GCA_018244795.1 Parelbella ahira ahira
ACAAATCAGAGATTTTGTCTGAGTTGCACCGCACTACACAGTGCGACATCATGTGCGTCCAAGAAACCCATAGAGACTAAACACAGCTCCGGCCACACATAGCCGGACTCACGCTTATCGCCATCGACACGCCGAGAAGAAGAATTAACAGCCAATCACAATTACCAATTACGTGAAATAAGGTATTTCGAGCGTGACATTAAGATAGATGTGAGTGCCTGTAGAGAGCTAAGACTCGCCCATTTTGATTAAATAGGTCAAATATGGGGGAGTTAGAAGTTAGTACAGAATCGTCTCAATAATATTAATTTAAACTATTTTAAGGTATGTATCTTTGGGTGTCCTATCACCGCTACGCACCGTAAATATTTTGAATAATAGTTTTTGAATAAAGCTAAGTGCAACGCAGAAAGTAAGTAGGTATGTAATCAAGATATGAGCAATGTTTCAAATCAATTATAAATACAACGTTGAAAAAAAATGTTATATATTTTTATGGCATCTTTTTTTAAGGCTAGGTGGACAGTTATTGCCACAGCATCTCCTTCCAAACCAAGCCTTTGCTACACGCTACTACACAGAAAGATAATTTTATCAATAAGATATAAATATGCGACTCGAGAAATGTAACATTAAAACGATTGAAAGCACAGTTTCATTACGACGAAGTGTCGTTTTGTCTGAAATTTTGATAAAAGAGAAAGTTCGACAATGGCAGGTACGATTGTTTCAAAACTACGGTGAAAAAAAAACCGAGTATTATCAAATACAATGTTGTACAATGGCCGCGCAGTGCTTACATATTTTGAACTGTAGAGTTATAACACTGCGGTGTATTTTTCAGTTGTACAAGCAAAAAAAATTATGTGAATTAAACTGATTTGTAAATGATGAATGCTGCCAATAACACGTATTGATATTCCTTCATTAATACCACGTCACATCGAGCATGTATTAGCAAACAATAATAATAATTTTATTATGACGTCACGCCGGGTCCTATAACTACTGTGTAAGAGTCGATCACGAGCTCCAAGCATCGAGTGTCAAATACATAATATTCCTATGCATATACAGAGAAAACAATGTCAAGACTATTTCTGTGACGTAAATTGAAATTTTGTTGCGACTCGAACGGCATAGAAAATGTATGCAAGAGCAGTGTAAACCAATAAGCTGTTATGAAGATCAAGACAAAGGCGTCTTCTGAGGGCATCTTGTTGGCATCTGTTGTTTAAGTAATCTGTGGTTGGCATGCAATATGACCCAGGCTCATAAGAGACTATGGAGAGAATATCTTTCTGCGGGCATATCGTTGTGTCTGGTATGAGCCTTAAACATAACTGTTTTATGAGATTGTCGAACGTCTTGGATGTTGGTTGTAGTGCAGAATGTGTCTAATATGTGTAATGAGTAGTCCCAGTACAGTTTTTTTAAGTACATAAACCTGTTGTTCTTATAACACCTAATATATTCTTCCTTTACAACAGCTACAGCGCGGAATTAAAAATGTTATTTACATTTTTCTTTCTTAAATTAGGTATAATATTATTAAATCGTCACGTAAGTTCCCTAAATGGGTAGGTAGAGACTGCCAAATATCTCTACCCTACCAGGCCTAAAGTCCTTCTTTTACATCCATTATTCTTTTCTACTCTTTTGCCAAGGATGGCATATGATTTCTGTTTATGAGCTAGTTTATCGACAAGAGTTTTGATGAATATTTTTTTAATCAATTCAGTTTTTAGCATTCTAATAATTGATGCTACGAAAAAATATATAAGTAGACAACATTATAATATTCAAATGGTAATTTGATTTCATACGATCCAGACATAATTATATTATGTACCGTCTTGACTCACGTACGTTTATTCGAAATAGTTCGACTAGTTTAATGACTATTAATTACCTGAGGAAGTTGGTAAAAGTACGGTGAGTTAAGGGTATTATATTATGAAACAATTCAAGTTTTAAGCCTTCTATTTATTCAGGCACGTATTTACTGACAAAATTTATGAACCCAAATAATCAATAAATTGAAATCGAAGATAACTTAATCATTATTTTGTTAAATTGAAAAAAAAAAACGTAACATCACGCCTGTAATCCCCGAAGGAGTAGGCAGAGGAGTGTCGTACATTCTCACGTTTCACCAGTTACGTTTAAGTCCCATGGAATAGGTGGTGAGCCAATTGCCATACACCGGGCACGATTCCAGACTCCGAGTCACTACTAGAAATTCTAAATTAGAAAAATCCAATAGCACCCGACCAAGGATTTGAATCCAGGACTCCTTGATCGGCAGTCGCGCTTGCAACCACTCGTCCAACGCGGCAGTCAACTGTCATGAACTGTCATTTAATTTGATAGGAATACATTCTTTTGCACTTTTTCTTTAAACTGCTATTTTTATATTTTTATAATAAGACTTCCTAACGAAACTTAACTTTTTTTTGAAAGCGGCGTGTTTGTATGCAGAGAGTGACGAGTTTAGAGAAGCAAGTCTGGTCTGTCAAGATAGAGATATATGGCACTCATTGCTCTATGTCTACGCCGCAAAGAACCAAGCGTGATGGTGTATTAACAATTATGATATTAGATGAAATACCTACATTGTAAGCTGGTGTTGTAACATATTATTGGGTTTTCTTGTTTTCAAGAGAGTTATACATACTATATGTATTTCCGTATATGTTATTTGTGGTTTATATCGCACCGTATGTGTATGAGTTAACACACTTTGTAGTAAACGCAAATATTTTGTGCTTTAACGTGACTTGAACGCGACTTTAGTTCATAGCCCTATTGACAAAGGCACAGACTAATGACACTTGCACTTCTTTTGTTTACGTCGAAGTTGTCACAGATTGTCTTTTAAAAATGCTTTTGATCTGACTCTCTGCAACGACTTTACAATTATAAATCATCCGATTCAACAATCCGTAGTCTTTTAACAAATTTCTTTCATAGTTTTTTCTATATATCTATAGCAATTAAGTGTCCCTTTTTTAACGTTAGTCCTCTCACATCTTATATGTTATCTATCACAACACATTGTTTTCTGAGCAAATAAATAATAATAATAATTCAGAAATTAAATACAGAATATAATTATGTGGACTTGATGTTGAAGAGGTAACTTTGTCTATGGTTCGTTAACGACAAATTAAAAAAGTAGGTGATATCCAGCCTGTGCAAGTTCAAATGATATTTTTATAAGCTTAACTGGCCCTAATATATTTCCACTGGCTAGATCTTTATGTTAGTGTTTTTAAATTTAATAGATATTTAGGTCAAAAGGAAGGATTTTGAAGCAATTAAGTCTTCAAAATAAGAACACGTTTCTGTTCAAAATTTTCAATTCTTCACGCATATTTATGATTAGATAAGTTTGTGTATTCGTTCTTCGTGTGTCGCTACAATTGTTAATTAGGTAAGTTCATAGAAGCTTTTAGGAATGAATGCTTTGTCAAAGAAATTACTAACGGGTTCAATCATACATTCAAACGATTTAACGTTAGGTGGCTTACAGCACTAACAATAATAGACAGAATAGATAGAGTTATATCGTTGACAGCTTAAAGAGTTGCCATATAACTATAATATTTTAAATTTGCTGTGAATACTGTAGAAATCCTACCATTTTAACTAAACAAGAAATTGATAGGTGACATTAGAAGAAACAAAAGAAATATTATGACATTTGCTTCTGCAGACGATTTTATGAGACATTTCTATAACTTATTTGTTCTATACGACGCAACAGCAAGAAAAGTCATCATCCAACCAAGATGGCCGCCATATTTTTTGTCTATCACTAACGGCGAGCGAATGTTTTAAAACCAGTTTCTTTGCGTTTCATACACTTAACCTTGTCATTAGGCTCGACTAGTCATTTCTGTGTTGATACAAACCATCTTATCCGATATCAAACTTCATAGGAAATAACACTCTAAAGCTTGAATTTTAACGTCGGTATTTGTGTGAAGCTCTAACGATATGTGATATTTCGTGTTTGCCGAGATGGAATTTTCGTCACCACCACAGTCCCCTCCTTAGATAGCTATGTGCAATGAAATCGCGCGAAAGTGTGCTCTATTATTCACTATCATGCATTCTATTTTGTTCTAGAGATATCTTTGAGCGTTGAATAATATTTGATTAAATATTTCTTCATATATGTGTATAATTGTAACAGGAAATCAATGCGTAGATTTTACGTAACCATCGTAGTATATTTTGTTTATTTATGTATGGTAGAAAACTAGATATTAATTAAAAATTCTTCCAAATCCATCTAAACTGGTTCAATAATATTGTTATATTAGGACAGTTTTTAACTAGCTAATAGTTAATGCTAACATACATATCTCTTTCTCTTTCTAATGTTCGTTATAAAACTGTTACTCATACAAATACCTACTCAGATACAGTTAAATTAGCGAGACCTTTAAATAGATCATCTATGTGTCTAATAGTTCATGATACAAGGCGTATCTTATCTCCTCAATGGCACCCCACTATTAGTTACTTCATGTCCACCACAATTTGACCTTTAGAACGATTGCGTTCATTTCCATTATGTCATAAATAGTTCTAACGGCCGAACCGAACAGAGGCCAATCTAAATTTGTCCACGAGTACCACCGAAGTGCGCCGAAAACACCCGAACCGATCTAAAATGGCGTCGCAAGCGTCACGGTTTTGAGGTTAAGGTTTGACATTTCCAACCGTTCTAAACAACTTGCAATCTAATCTAGGTCTGTAACAAGCGCTTATTTTGTACAGAATAGGGTTCAAATTGATAGTTTTTGTGGTTTTATCTAAATTGGTGTTGACGTAAATGGCGCGTAGACGGTTGTCATTTTCTTACGCTAGCCGTAATAAAAGGTCTTGATCTTTACATTGAATTCGCGGGCTGGCGATGTTTTGCTGTTATTTAACTATGCGCCCGCGCATGCGTTGTTCTCACGGATGCGTTTGCATTATTATTGCACTAATAAGAGGCTAGTGGCTTCGCAAGCTGATATTAACTGCCTTTTTGTGTAGTTGGTCATTCTCGTATGCCAGTGAGTGCTCCGTTCTAAATAGCCAGTTCGTGCAAATCGACAATCTAGTTGTACTGGATGTTGTTCGAGTTTATGAGATATTTCGAGAGCTGTAATTGAATTAAAATGACTAATAATGGAAATAGGCTACTAAAATATTACATTGTTATTTTGTGTTACGTACTGAAATGTTCTTGAACCGAATATTGGGTAGGAGGAAGTCCATTGAACGATATAGCAGGAATTGATGCAATGCTTACACATACCACTGAAACTGGAACATGGAGCTCATACCTATATTTTCTCTTGCTCTATATTAATGTTAACCTGCATATTTAAATCTAACAGGATATCCTAAACAGCCTCGTTGGTCGAGTGGTTGCAAGTGCGACTGCCGATCGGGAAGTCCTGGGTTCAAAACCCGGGTCGGGTACTATTGGATTTTTCAAATTTAGAATTTATAGTTACATCCCTTTTCATTTCAAATTACTTCCCTTCGGAGATTACAGGCGTGATGTTACGTTCTAGTAGTGGCTCGGAGTCTGGATCTGTGCCTGGTGTATGGCAATTAATAGGCTCACCAACAACTCCATGGAACGTAAACGTAACTGGTGAAACGTGGAAGTGTATTACACGCCTATCTCTGCCTCTTCGGCTATTACAGGGGTGATGTCACGTTTTAGGATATCTTCAAATGCGTATAGGTACTGTACTACCACTAACGTCGAAAAATGAACAAAGCTCACAAAACTCTCTATTAAAAATTTAATCTCACATTAGGATTCTCTGAGACTGTATAAAGTGGCAAGTAAGTAACACAATCATTGTGCCAGAACATAACTTGTTTATTTTACCGGAAATTAAACCTCATAAGCGCTGTATGGTATATTAGTGCTATCTTCATTTAAAAAAAATAGATCCATCTTTGCAATAAACCTATAGAGAAATAACTGCCGCTGTACAATAAGCGGATATAGGCGTAATGCGGCCTATATTACCAATGTGTATTCACAGTGGATATAAGAACATTGACCAAGAGTTAGAGTCATACTGGTGTTCGACTAATTCGAAAATTTATTAAATATTTCGAGACCTAGTGTGAATCGAACTTTACAAAAATGTAAAATCCGAATAAAATACTATTCTTACATAATAATACAAAACTTTGATTTTTTGGCGCGTTCAGTTTTCAACTTAACTTTATTCCACGAAAATAACGTAAAAAACTTTTAAGTAATTATATTTAGGTAACAGAAATGATTAATACTGGCTGATAAATTATTAAAAAAGAAATGGGCGCCTAACATGTTTCGGCGAAAGCATTCTGAATTCAAACAACGGCTCGTATGTCCTTCCGCGGAATTGGCGAGGAAATTTTTGTTGTCTTTTCGTATTCCCCGAACAGATTTTAAATTGAGAACGCGAATGTTGTACGGCTAAAATGTCGCATGCATCGTATTGTTGACCATTATATTTCGATCCTACAGTTACTTAAAAATTTGGAATTTAGCTTTTGAATTACGAATAAACACAGGTATTAAATTGATCGTATTGTAATTGTTTTTAATAATTATGGGAAATAGGGTTTTGCATTTGATATTCTTATATTATTATTATTATTATTTATATACTTTTGGAAAAGTGAAAAAAACTAACAATTTTAGTTGTAAGAGGTAGGTATACATATTTTATAGGTGCAGAAGGTTTATATAGCCTATTGTACGTTCCGGAAGTCAAATAATATGACTGTTTCATACTAAAAGTTTACAGCCGCTATCAGAAACAATCAAAATACGATATGAGCGGACCGAATCGCTACGCCAAAATCATCATTAGCATGAGCAATGACTGCGGGAAGCGATTAGCCAGGTTGCGACTTTTTATCCGACTCTTTTCTGCTTTGTAAATATGCCAAAGACAGCCTGACAGTTAGCAAAAACAAGGCTATGTCCATAGTAACTGATTATTAAGATTGCCTTGTTGTACCTGTGGATGAAAGCGCGACTGCTAGAGAAGAAGTCTTGTATAAATCCGCAGGTCCCCAAAAAGTATCATTTGGTTGTTCTAACTTCAAATTCCTATTTCCAGCACGGAGTCTGGGATAGTGCCTAGTGAATGGCAATAAGCTAACACCTAACAGTCTCATACTTACAGTTCTCTGTGTAACAATACAGTTCTTAAGTAATATCCTAACTGTTAAATGATAATCAAATTGATTTTGACTATCATATTGCTACAATCTTGTTTGATGTCGGTAGCAGATGTATTAGAGCGGAAGCGGCAACAAGTGACTGGTGCATGCAATAAATAATTACACACTTTCGCCTTTTTCAACAATTGAGTGTAACATAACATCGCGCGTATATTCCCTCGTAGGTATAGGCAGAGGAGCGTAATAGGTACACTCCCATGATTCACTAAAGACGTTATGCGTCGCACCATGGAATTGGGTCTGAGCCTGTAACCAAACACCAGGCATTAATCCGGGCTCCGTGCCTACTGGGAATTTCAAGCTGGAAAAACCTAGTAATACATAGGTATTAAATATTTGTATAGGCCACTGTTAATTACGAGACGTAAGTAGTTATTATTTTGTGTCTACTATTAATATATATTAATTAGGAAATAGTTAATTGTGTTGTGTTTATAACAGGTCAATGTATAACTTTAGCTAGATACGTGCTTCAGTGGCAATATGTCAGCAAATATTCAGCTATTCAAATGTACAAACGAAAAACAATTATCTTGCGTCTCATTTATTTAATAGTTTTGTTTCAATTGACATGAAAAATTTAAATACGTCTCATATATTATGATTATTTGAGATTTCGTAATAGTTTTCGTGTCAGAAAATATGCATGCACTGATTGTTTTTGCTATTATACTTATTTTACACGTGTCTCATAATTTGGTTTCAATTGGTGATTTGAATTTGGAGGTTTTCATTTGCTTTTTCAATATTGCTTTAACGAGTGTCTAACTCAAAGATATTTTATATCGTTTTAGTTTCAAGCGTTACTGTAAGAATATAATTATACTTGTATAGTCATGACGACAATATAAATATAGAAACATTACAACTAAATGATATGAAAACTGGCAAATTTAAATTAATAAAAGTTTTTTCCTTCATTGTTTATTTAGCCATACATAAAATGTTAACGTGTAAATAAAATAAGTAGGTATGCAATGTTTTTGGTGTTATATTATCATTAATATTTTTTTATAATTTTCAATATTATCCTTATGTATGTGGAACTGGTGGATGACCAAGCGAAACCTAATATCACGGTACACTTAAAACTTTATATGACCTGACATACCTGACATACCTATATAAATAGAAATGTCTTTTTTGTTCATTAATTTAAATGTAATTCGAGTTTGAACATTTTAGCGCCACGGTGTCATATTGCAACGTTAATCGCTCCGTGATAAGAGTTCATTGTTATTTGAACGATTTGATTTTTGAACGTATTTTTAATTTAATTTGTCTATGGTCTATTTTCCGGCCTCGACAGGACGCACCCTAGGCAAGTGTGAGCCATAGTAGCGTATTTAGTTTTATTGTAATTTTGTTAAACTGGCTAGTTCGTGTATCTAATAATTAGTGAACCTAACGGTTGAGTTGGAAATTGTAGATTCGATTTGTCATAATTTGAAGAAAGAATTAGAATTAGGAGTTATAGAAATACTGAGCGTTATAAATCTTATTTAATGAAAACCGTCCAATCTTCAATTTGTAGATACACACGTGTCGAAAAACCATCCACATTTCTAACATTTTCTATGTCAGTATACCTGTCACGGTCGTGTACAGTCGCGTATAAAATTGAAAAGGATAATATAAACGATTGTTCTGTTCTGTGCGTCAGTTTGTTGAACGTTAGGAAATTAAAGTTCCGGACTGTACATTATTACATAGAACAGAATGCCCCAGTTCCAGAATCTTCCCTGTATTTATTCTGTCGCTTTTTGAGTTTAATAAACTTGCAGAACCTTGTATCAAGGTGCCGAAAACAGTAATGCTGTACTGTTTCTGCTGTTCAACAGCTGCTCGTTTGCTGCTTTGCATTTTGTTACGCTAGGTCCCTTTTGGGGTAGGCAGAGGGCACCGAGCGTCAAATATCCCTGTTCATACAGATCCAACGAGCCTTCTTCCATATTCATTACTCTCTTCATACATACACACCGGTTCCGGAGACTTCCGTAGTAAAATTTTATTGAAAGATATAAAAAAGTATTTCTAAATATGCTTATTAGATATATATCAATATATTTATAGAAAAAAACGTGTCTATTTGCTGACTGAAGCACATAATATTTGGCCTACATTTCCCATTTACAATTATAATACTAGAACATTACACGTTTCAGACACTAACACTCAAAGATTGTAAAAATATCACCTCCATATAGAGAACACTGGAGCACACTGTGCCACGCCGATATACTCACACAATACATTCAAAACCAACGTGCCCTTATCAGTATTATTTGTGCTATAAGTCGATACAAGTCGGAAATAAACTACAAAACCTGAACACAGTCTGAGCCGCTATCAACAGTGTCCAAATAGCGCAACTGAGCGCCGTAAGCGGCTGAGCAAAGCTGTACCGTCAGCACAAATATCACTCACAAATATTCATGTCTGCAACTTAGCTACTTTTACATTTTTTTCTCAAACATTTTTTTACGCTGTGTACTTATGTTATCAATGATAGGAAATCCTTTTTAAAGTGAAAAACATATAATGTTATTCATAAATATTCATATCTACTATTGCCCAAAATATTATAATATAATTAAATTTTTGGCCACATAAATGAAGGAAGTTTAACACAAATATGATTGATTTGTATGTACAGTGTCAAAATTGCACAATGGCGTGAGTCGCGCGGTTTGTGTATGGTCAGCAAAAAAACTAATGCCCTCATTTTAGTATCTACCGGATCAAATCTATAAATAGGTACATTGAAGTTACCAACCGAACAGAACATATGCGCTGACGCGTCAGTATTGTAATAGATATAACACTTAGTTGTGTCTCGTATTTTGCTGACGCTATACTATTATCTAAGACCTATTGAATAGTGCATTAATTAAACATGCAGGTGAAACAAAAGATATATATTATTGTGATTAATATCTCTCTAAAATACTATCAGTATCAATTTATTAATACATGGGAGTTTACTACACTCTGCCTACTCCTCCGAGCATTACACGCGTAAAGTTACATTACGTCTTAATATCCTATTTTCATTAATATCTTATCTTACTAGTATTAATGTCTTGTAAGTATACGAAAAGAATTCAAGTAGATCAAGTTAGAAAAATATAGAGTTGTTAAAATATGTACTGGCTCATCTTACGTACCGATGGTTTTTGAGATAGCTCGACTAGTCGATAGAAGCCAGGTATATAGGTAGATGTACCAAGATGATCACTTTTAATAAATATATGTCTTCAGACATCTCTACACACGGCCTTCTGTTATCAAAGCTAGCTTGAAGGGAGTCCATGTAATGGTGACCATAAAAGATTACGTAGTAAAATATGTCATAATATATAAACTTTTTACACACACACACACACATGCAGAACAAATTCATGTCCACATCATACAAATATGTATATGTCCTGAGTGGGACTCGAATCCACGACTCCAGGCTCAGCGTTAAATTCAGAACTAGACCAACGGGCCAGTCCGCGTAATAGAACCGTAAAGTTGCATTTAATTTAAAACAAAAAGTCAACAGGTACAGTTGATTTTCATGCTAACGGTACTGGCAGGCACACCGGCGCCAGTTCGTCTGTCGTCGAATCTGGCGAGATTACACGGATTCGAACCCGCACTGCACAACTAGACCGATACCGTGCCTATTGGCGTACCGCATTTTCATAGGCTTTTGTGAAGTTTTGAATGTAGAACAGTTTAGATAGCGTGATATTTAACATATGTATGTAGTAGGTAGTGTTTGAAATCTAGAGACTGACGTAGAGATTATTGTATGAGATTTTGAAAATATACTAAATAAGCGATATATTATAATACTGGTAGAAATATTTCGAAGGTACTTTAATCGTTAGAGTCTGGGGTAAGAAATCATTTTTAAGTAATCGGTTAAATTCAAATAGACCATTTTTATACATAATAATTACGATACGTTAATTAATTCAGAATTATTTATACACTGACATGTAGCCTATGATCATTAGTGAGTGAGACAGAAAACAATTAACTATAACTCACTCTGATGCTATTTATATTAACTTCAGAATGATATTATAATTAATTGAAAAGCGGTTTTGACAACATTTATTATGACACATTCAATCTAAAATGTTGTAAAATTAAATGTGACTTACACAAGAAATACTATTGAAGATACTCAAAATGTAGAGCAACAAGAATCTTATTTCCGAACTCCGCATGTGACGCGGAGAACTCTCTCAGCGCGCTGGGGCTGTGCTGTCGAAATTCCAGCATAATTACGGATAGTGTAATTTCACAGTTGGGGTAGAGGGTTAAACGGGGTTGGTTCCGAAACGTAACGACTTTGGGGCAACGCTTTAAACACAAAAAACGAAGGTTGTTGAACTTGCATTTCTCACGTGAAACCTGAATGTATTTTGTTGCTGGAACTTGCTTTTTGCGTTCTTTGGTATTGTGAAACTCTATTTATTTTTAAGGGACATATCAAACACAAATAAAATAAGGTTTTTTTGTTAACAGTATAATTTTAAGGAAATAAAGAATATATACCTACATATAAAAATCCCTTTAGATTGTGCTCTTGACGGTGATGATGTCAGCGGCGATGATGATGAAGAGTACATGTGAAGTTGTATTAGGTTTATTCCAACGAAATTATGCCCACTAATAGCTTTTATTTGGGCAGGCTAAGAACTTAAAATATACAATAAGATATTAGTGCTTCATACTTAGTTTAACATCATGCAATAAATTAAAACCGTTATATTTTACCTGTAGACATACAAATATATACATTTATGCTGAACTCAGAATGTCGCTGTCACTTAAATGGGTTTTACATACTTTACGTTACAGCTGTAGCAAATCGAATGTGTATTTAAATAGTTAAATTGATTGTTTAACAAACCAATAACTGTGGCTCTTTACGACTACAACATCATGTGTATCCAACATACATCCTATTAAATATACCTATTGATCATTTTACTGTTGAACACGACATGCCCATCAGAAGAATATTAAGCCCATAGTCAATATGACGTGTATTTTAGGTATGTTCACAAAAATTCACGTAAGCGAATAAAGAAACAGCCCGGCGATTCATCTATTTCAATTCTCAAATAAATTCGTGACACTCATCAGCGACGTGACCCAATTTGCACGAATGCACAGCGGCCGGTCGCAGCGTCGTGTCGTATCGCTGTATCGTGCTGGTGTCGATAGCCCTTAATGACTAGCCGAAATGAATCCGCACAGCGCCGTCAATAGAGACTGCTGTTAAAATGTGTGTTTTAAAATTATCCTATTGTTTAAATTTTTCTGTATGTCAGATTTGGTTTGAATCTGTTTTGTGGTGGCAGAGGTAGAAATCCTTTTTCTAAGACATTTTGAAGTTAACTAAAACCGTACAGAAATATTTCTTGTTGATTCTTTGAAGTTGCGGAAGAGACTCGTCATTTGCTAAGAGTAATGTTATGTTTTTCTTTTTCGCTTAGATTATTTGTGTTGATATCATTTTTAGTTAAGTACGTAAAAATATGATTAAAATTCCCGTACCTACACAAAACAATACAACCGAATTATTCTAAGGTACCAAAATTAAAAACAGTGGAAACACATTTGAAAAATTAAAATCTATAAAATAATTCAACAATAGATTGCACTGTTTATACCAATGCATCTGTCGGTTTTAATTTCGTCATAGCCAAGCATTGTTCGTTACAACAATAGACATGACTTCTAAATTGAAAATATTGAATTTTCCGCAATCGCGCGGCCTTGGGCTGACTTAGATTCTTGCTTAGCCAATTATACAAGCTGGTAAAAAAGTATGATACGGAAAAAGCGGTGAAAATTAGCGCGACAGTGGCGCCATCAACCTGTCACTACCTCGCTTGCCGAGTGATATTTAACCATAACATTCATATATCGAGTTGTAATATTACTTCCAGTAATGCAGCTTAACGATTATTTTCCAAATATAGTAAAACAAAGATGACGATGGGTATAGTATCTGTCGTTGACATGATAATTGCATTAATCACAGCTCTGACCGAGCTTAAAGTTATGCAACTTGATCTAAACCTATGTATGTTTTGTTTCTGACTCCGTTTTGACTCAGCCTACCTAATACTTCATTGTTGCCATCATTACATCAGTCTATTATACTACTGCTGGACCTTGACCACTCTCAAGTGTCCAAAAGTTTGGTCCTCGGCTGCTCTATTTGATTACTTTAAATAAAATGTATATTTGATACCAATTCTTTTATGCATGATCATGTTTAATACATCCCAATATTTTCATACGAAAAGGTAGAGAGAATTGTTCTGTATAACACTTTACATAAATGTATCCAGAAGCTTTTTTTATACTTACGTATATTTGATAAATACTTGATATTTATATTAAGTTTCGAGATATATGAATTTATAATAAATAAAGCAGACGTACGATACATTACTTACGTCACCATTTTATATTATTACTGACTACGTTACTTTTAGTGCACCTGTTGTATAATGAGACTATTTTCCGCATTGAATTCTAACTATGTATTAGCAAAACTTATTGTGTTGTTAGAATATTATAAAGATCAGTTTTATAAGATAATGGTGTAATTTTTCTTGTAATTACTTTTATTTTTTGATATTTTATCCTTATAAATTTGTATTTTAATTTCCGATTTCACTATAAGATACGTCATACATTTTTAAAGCATAATTTATCACAAGCGTCTCCATCCCCGCCGGTGTTCTCTGCACCCATTTTTCGTAAATCACCCACATTGGAGTCGGGTGAAATTCGCGGAAAATAAAACGCGGCGACGAAAAAAGCCACAACTGTGTTAGAGCCGCGAGCCGGACGGAGCGGCGTGACGACTACGGTGGAAATATGCGACGGCGACGGCGGGGCTATTTCTCACAATCTCGCCTTGTATCGAGTTGCACCTCGAATATATAGGTCATGCATGAGATTCGAAAAATGGCAAACATTTGGCGATACGAAAATTGTACTGGGGTGGTGCATTCGAATTACGTTTTGGCCACAATAGTTATACTTAGCTGTTGTATTTCTATGACCAAACAATGAGTAAGAATTAGTGTTGATCTGTATGACAAATGGTACATCAGAGATATAACTAAGTATGGTTACCATCTCGGAAATGTAACTAGTGTTCAACCGGGAAAGAGTCCAATTGAAAATTGGTTAGAAGAGCTTTCAGCGACAAAGATTTTAATTATCAATAGACAAAAGATATTGAACTTTGTAGCGGTCCTAAAAGAACATTATATGTACGATTCTCTTTTACTTCCAGCTGAACATTTGTAAGTTGTGTTACGTTTAATCGGAACCTATAATCATCATCATCATCAATCCTTTTATAATTCCACTGATTTCATAAAGCGGTAAACAAGAATACCCACCTTAACAATATCCCAAGATTCAATTATTTCGTTGTAAAAATTACGGTAAAAAAAAAATTAATGAAAAAAAGAGAACTATCCGACGATGAAAATTCAGAGGAGCAAGAGGAAAAGCGTCCTAAGATTATATCGCGTTGAACATACGTATGAAGCTCTTTGTACTGACAGAATCACATTTGGCTGTGTTTTGGATTTCTCATCTCGTGATGGATTCGTCCGCTTTCCAAAAAAGTTTCACTCGTGTCTTACATGTGCCTAAATGATTGTTTTTTTTAATGGTATTTAGGGCGCAGCGCTCTTTCCATTTGCTAGAATTTGGTTGATATTTTCAAACATTGTTTCATACTAATATGAAACTATCATTGACACTAAACAGGAGATAATGATTGCGATGTTATCGTCCGCTCTCGATGACAGTCAGAATATAGGGCGTACCAAACTAGTTTTTTTAAATCTTAGCAACTTGTAGGGACTCATTCTTCTTTTTAAAAGTATCCTGTGATCTATGGGCCACAGTTTGACTGGTTGCTAGTTTTTTGAAGGTAAACGAATACGAATGTCCTAAGATAGGTCGTTTTATTGAAATAATTCATACTATTATTTCGTTGCAAAATTGCAACGGAATATTCTGTTTCAATATAATAATTTACTGGTGTATTGTAGAAGCATAATTAGGCATTATTAAATAATCGACCAATGGGAAAGTTTATTTCTGTTTCCGCCCCAACCTCGCTGCTATCGGCGGGAGCTCATGAAAAAGGATTTCCTAAAGGTCTAAAAGTAGTCAGGAAATCGCTAAAAACAAACCTATACGTGTTAAGCTGATACATATATAATTGTGTATTAATAATCACGAGACATTTAAGTATGTAAAATAACTTACAAAATTAATTTGATATTCATTATATAACTATTGACAACGTTAGGTCCTCTTATATGGCGGTATGTTTTCCCGCCAAATGCAGTGACATTTCTATTTAACCACAGATTATTAAAGAAAGATAATTTCAAACAACTTTTTTTAAATTCTTCGGTTGAAATAATTAGGAAAGTTTGAACATTTTTTTTTCAATATTTTAAACTTTTATTAAATGTTACCAATACTTTTGTCAATGTTACAAATTTTTTGATAAAAGTCGGTTCTAGAAATTATTATACCAGTGCACTCAACATTAAATCATTCTTAAACAATCCTGAACAGAATCAATCATACAACTCGTGCACAAACTAGTTCGGAAAATCTAATGGAATCAAATCGTCCTGAAGTAGATCGAGCACAAGGTCACATATCTAGGTTAGCCGGCGTTTTGGTACCTAGACCGAACGCACTCTGCCTAGGTCATGCGCTGACTCGCTTTTTGATATAATGTTGTTTTTATTTTATCTTATTTGTCTTTCATATATAGGTACATCTATCGCTTGTTACTTTAATAGGTTATTATTATTGCTATTCGGACATCACGCCAGATATATTACGGGCTAGGCAGAGGGCACCGAGTGCCAAATATGTCTGTCCTTACTAAAATAACTTGACTGTGTTTTCATAGTATATCGTTTTCAAAATCGTATTAATAATTAACCACGTACTTTAACTCTCTTAAAAACAACCGATAAAGTCTATAATAAGAGTTTAACAGGCTACGACATATCTTTTGAAAATCGGTAATATTTGTCCTTGTGGTCATCCATCCAATAGTTGACCGCGTTCACTATTACGCAACTTTCTAGAACGCTTGTAATTTACGACTTGATGATAGTTATAAGTACCTCGATGGAACCACGATTCCCCAACTTCACGACTCTACAATTTCACTCATATCATTTTCACTGCTTGATTGGTAGAGCGTATCGCGAAATTCTTAGACCATGGGTTAATTACCTTCGATGTTTGTTTTCATTTATTTCATT